>BMAO01039391.1:22135-42443 GCA_019973975.1 Trichonephila clavata | reverse complement strand
AACAAGGGGAGATATTAGTATTGTCATATAAAATATTCCTTCATTATTATTATGTATGGGAGAGAAGACCTAGACATTAGTTTGCCTTCGCTGTATGAAGAAGGATTCAAAATGTAAGTAATACTATTTGATGAAACATTTCAGCGTTTTCTTATATTATTAAAGTTTTTCACTCTAAATCGCTTTTTTTAAAATAAGTAAAACTATCAGTTTTAATGTATTAGAAAGTTGTCTTTCTTCGCATGCTCCATAAATCTCAAACTGGTCAATTATGTCGTAGGTTTATTACAATTAATTATTACTGTCATTTGGTGATTTGGGCAATTTTTTTCGTTACTTTTTTATAGCTCCTTGAAATGGAAAAGTGCCTTTTTTAAAAATATTTTATGTGCAAAAAAGCAAAAAAATAAAAAAAATTTCAAAATTACGAAATTTTATAATTTTTTAAAGAAGTTTTACATTATTCCATCTCAGTCTAACTTGGCAGCGTTGAGAAAGATATACAATGTACCAATTTACTTGAAAAACAATCGTAATTTTAATTTTTTTATTTTATTTAAAAAAAAAAAATTTTGGAATTTAAATACAAGAAAATCCATATAAATTTGTAAAAAATATAAAACACTGTAGGAATTGGGATTTTAATAATTTATTTCAAGTTAATCATATGCATTTATTTTTTAAACAAAGTTAATTAATATAGTCAATAGAGCAATGTCATAAAATTCCAGTTTGCCTGAAAACCGATTTTCGACGCCAAATTTTGTCATTGTTGTAAGTCTTTTTTGTTGAAGGACTTTACATTGCAACGGAAAATTCCGATCAATTGTTACGATCGTTACAAACCCAAGCGTAACAATGCTTGGCTTCTTAAAACGCATCATTCAAGTTCACTCCAGCAAAACGCAAATAAAATGTTATCACTTCAAAAATATTCCTAGATTCCAGTAGAAATATAAATTACCTTAAATTCTATATGTACCTAGTTTTCCATTGAAGAAGCTGTTACAATTACATGCTCCAATCAGTGGCGTAACGTAGACCTCGTTACCTCCACATCTTGGGGGGGGGGGGCTCCGGATTCTAGGGGGCCCAAAGGTTATGGTTTTGCAATCCTCTGTAAGATCCGACTTGGGGTCCAAAACCTGATTTTGCAGGGGTTTCTATGCCACTGTTCCAATTATATTATTAATGTGAAGTATTTCATTATAGTTTATGATTTCTTAAACTGAACTTTTAAATCAATATTCTAATAGTCCAACCTTTGTAAGAGATATAAGCGATTTAAAGGATCAGCGATTTATCAACGAATTCCCTTAATTAGAGCAATACATGGAAAGGGAATTTTTAGTATAATTATTCAAAATATCATAATACACTCATGTCCATAAATTAAGGATAATTCAGAATCACACAGAAATTGAACTCTAAAATAAAAATTTCACCTGTAGAATTATCACACACATCTTGAAGAAGAATATGCAAATTACAGGAAACCACCAGATGGCGCGGAAAGTACGTCACAATGACGAGATGATAAGATAGGAGTATATAAGGAATGTGGTGGCAAAGAAGTAAAATTGTTCACAAGGGCTTTAAAAGCCTTTCAGTGCAATAACCGCATAGTTATGAAACAAAGGAAGCATTTGGATGATTTTTTAAGTGGTAGAATTATCGGACGACTGGAATGTGGACGCACCCAGCTGGAAGTATGCGAGGAACTTGGAATACCAGAGTGTCATCTCCAGGCTTTGGCAACGATTCCAAGATGATGGTAATGTGAGTAGATGTTACAGCACAGGTCGCCTCCGAGTTACAACGCCGAATGAGGACCGGTATTTAGCAGTTACTGCCAAAAGAAACAGACGGAGCACAGCATAGACCTATCTCGTCAGCTCTCTTCAGCTACCGGTACGACAGTTTCAAGGTAGACCGTGTACAGACGCTTAGGGCACATTGGTCTATATGCTCGTAGGCTGTCAGATGTGTTCCCCTTACCGCAACTCACTGTCGCCTGCGATTTAACCTGGATAGAGAGCATGCATTATGGACACCACAACAGTGGTCTTGTGTGATGTTTTCCGACGAGTCCAGGTTTAGTTTGCAGTCTGATTCTCGCCTGACTTTCATATGGAGAGCGCCAGGTACCCGTTACCACCAAGAGAACACTATTAAAAGACACTGTTACGATGGTGCAGGATGGCTCGTTTGGGAGGAATTATTCTTAGTTCCAGAACTGGCCTGCAAGTTCAGAGTGTAACGATGACAGGCCACATCTATCGGGATGTCATTCTGGAACAACATGTACGTTTGTTTCGGGGCGCCATGGGTGCTGAATTTCTGTTTAGGGATGACAACTCCCGTCCTCACCGTGCAAACATTGTAGACGAGTGCCTTCAATCGGAGGATATCACCCGTATGGATTGGCCAGCATACTCACCGGACTTGAATCCAGTAGAGCATGTGTGGGTTTGCTTGGCCGACGAATTGCAGCCCGTCAACTCCCTCCCACCTGTCTACCGGAACTTCGATAGGCATTGCTTGATGAGTGGTGTAATATTCCCCAAGATCAGATTGATAATTTGATACTCAGCATGCGTAGGCGTTGTAAGGTCTGTATTGCATCGTCCGGGAGACATACTCCGTATTAACCATCATACTAACCATGTTATACTGTTTTTTGTAAATAGGTTCTTTTTTGAAATTTGCTCCAGGGAGTAAAAATCGCAATTTTTATTAATTATGTCAAACATATAGCATCTTTTTTGCTCTTTACCTTTTGTTTAATAAATAGACTTTACAAATAAGTCAAATTTGTTTTGCTTCTGTCTCTTTCTTTGCCTGAACTTCATTATCCTTAATTTATGGACATGAGTGTACAAAGCTTTATTCCAAAAACAATATAAGACTCATAAAAGGATTTTTTCCTTCGTTAAAAAAATTAGAAAGACTAAATGAATAATAAAATTACAGTTTTAATATATAATTGTAAATAAAGGGAAATTGTGCTGTACTATTAATTAAATCAATATCCCTCTTTGCAGTTGAAAAAAATTATAATAATTTCAAAGAAGGCTACATAATCATATTTAAATAACTGCAAAATTTTTTATTCGTGTTTTTTGTTTTACTTGTTTTTTAATAGTTGTACATGAATGAATGTAAATCACTGTTTATAGAAATTAAAATTTTTTGGGACAAATAATTAACTATCGGGGTATAATGTGATATATTCTTGCATTATAAAACTAGGAATTATCTGAATATGTAAATAATATATTTGCATTCTCAATTAACTTTTCTAAGTTTATAATTTGAAATATATTTGTATTTCCCCACTACATTCTCTAACCAGTTTTAATTTTACAAAATTATTCATTAATTGATGAAAAAAATTGTGTAAATAATTTTCCCAAACATATTTTTAGCTAAAACGTGAGACACTTATAAAATAAGTATCACGAGCAAATAGTTTTTACAAGAAAAATATTTACTTCCACCTCTTAAATTTTATACTTTTTCCCAACGCTTCCCAATTAAGTGTTGAAATTATGCCAATAATAATAACAGCTTGCATGAAAAATTAAGTGAAGATACATTTAGTAACGTGGTACAGATTTGAGTGCCAGTGTATCAAATACCAAAACTATATAATTTAAGTTTTATTTTCAAGCAGTTATTTTGATTAAAACTTGGCTTAACGTGTCTGATTCTGGACCAGTGCCATGATATCACTTCGTTTGCTTTTCTAAAGCGATTGAAACAGGAATAATGATTAATAAATTCGAATATCACAAAGTTTAGACCTGATAATAGATATCCTGTTATTTTTCTCTAAAGTCAACTCGGAATTTTTATTTCTGAAATGTGTCTTTCTTTGTTATTATATTCTGCTTTTGAAAAAAAATGTTTCTGAAAGAAAAGAATTAAATTACTTTGCTTCAACAAATAGTCATGTTCAAATAAACCATGCATATCTTATGAGACAAATAAAACTTAAATAATACTTTTTTATTGAAGACAAATAAAACAATTCCCGTGTACCCCAAATATTACATGGGACTTGCAGAATTAAAACAAACAAAATAAGACAAATAAAATAAAAGATTAATAACAAAACTAAAGTTACGAAGCAAATTAAATTACAAAATCAAACAATTAAGTTACGAAGACAAGCAAGTAAAATACAAAATTAAACAATTAATAACCAAACCAAGACTGTGAAGTAACGTACGCAAACAATGAAGCTATAAAATTAGAACAATGAAAAAAATTGCAAAATCAATTAAGTCACAAAGTTAAACAAGTACATTACAAAATTAAGCAATATGTAACAAAACCAATACTGTGAAGTAACGTAAGCAAACAATGAAGCTAAAAAATTAGAACAATGAAAAAAATTGCACAATCAAGTAGCTAAGTTACATACAAGTACAATACAAAATTAAACATTTTGTAAAAAAACCAAGACATTGAAGTAACGTAAGCAAACAATGAAGCTATAAAATTAAAACAATTAAAAAATTGCAGAATCAAGTAGTTAAGTTACAAGCAAGTACAATACAAAATTAAACAATTAGTAACAAAACTAGGACATTGAAATAACGTGTCAACAAAACAAAGAAGGTATGAAATAAGAACAATGAAAAAATTGCAAAATCATGTAATTAAGTTACAAACAAGTACAATACAAAATTAAACATTTAGTAAAAAAACCAATACAGTGAAGTAACGTAAACAAACAATGAAGCTATAAAATTAAAACAATGAAAAAATTGCAAAATCACGTAATTAAGTTACAAAGTCAAACAAGTACATTACAAAATTAAACAATTAGTAACAAAACCAAGACATTGAAGTAAAGTAAACAAAACAATCAAGTTATAAAATCAGAACGATGAAAAAATTGTAAAATCAAATCAATGTAGTTAACAACATAATGCGAAAGTAGATTTACTTGAAACAAGCTGAAAAATATTAGGAGGCCCGTTGGTTTTTAGAGCATGCAATTTAACCTTTACACACAGGTATTTGCATTATTTCTTTCTTTATCTTTGAACCAAAAAGTATAATATGTACAACACTTTGCTCCCCACCAACATTGCAGTCATAAAGTTTGTAAGGACTCAGGTTAAATCTGTTAAGGTACGCATTAAAATTACCGTGACAAGTAAGGAAATGTGTGATTTTAAAATTCGTATAAAAGTTATTACAAAACAGTCTTTTCGGAAAGGGTCGGAAAAAAATTTTTGTCAATAAAGTGTGAAAGGACTTAGCGTACCGAGTGTTCCAAGGAGTGATAACTAGGGATTCCGAATGCCGGAATTTTAAGCCATTTGTATAATTTTGTGATACCGGTGTTCACAATTTTAAATACCGTTTTTTCGATATTTACCAGAAATTTTTAAAATTGTCACCACTGTATGTTCAGGGATCGCCAACATAGCAAAATAGTATACGTTTTTGTTTTTATGTCTCCCTAAGGAGCGAAATTGATTAGATTGTGAAAAAAAGCTGTATCGTACAGTCAAGAAAAGTGATAAAATATGTGAATCATCCAAGGAAACGGGCCAAAACTATCCTATTACAGCTCCGAGTGATACTGCACACGCTCAGGATTCGTAGTCTGATATTCGTATCGGTGAAAACAAGGTTTTAGTTGTGAAGAAAATGCGTAATATTTCGATATATTTTAAATTAGTGAGTTTGTTATTCACATTGAATTTGCAAATCATACTTTAGGAATCAAAATATTTTTCAGATTTATAATAAAATACTCCTAAATAATAACCCATAATAATGAATAAGAATAGCTTTAAAGAACATAAAAGAGAGATCAGTTGATAATACTTCGGTTTGGTTTCATAATTTATATAATGAAAACCACAAACTGAATAATTGATATTTATACTTTTTTGTGATTTAAATAAATAAGATGTTCTTTTACTTTTTTGTGATGCTTTATTACTCTGTTATAATATATAAGTTACACATTATTTTTGTGATACTTGCACTCTCTAATAAAACTGGAAAAAATAAAACAAAGAAACACCTGTGTTTTCTTTCTTTTTCTAAAATTTCTACAACCCGTATTAAGACCTAAAAAAAATACCGAATACCCATATTGAACTTTTAGTCCGAATTGCAATCCCTAGTAATAACGTCTTTGTCAGTTTTTTCTTGTAAAACGATTTTACAAGTACAGGATATATTTATACTCCAGTATAGGAATGGTCTCATTCACTACTGGAGATCATTAATAATATAAGTACTACATTTTTTTCCCTCAAATTTCCAAAGGAAATAAGATAATTTAATGAATACCAAGGATTGCTTAATCCAAAAGTTTTAAGAAACATCTATGCAAATTCAACAAATAATTCCTTAACTTTAAAAAAAAAGTATTTAAAATTTAATAAGTATTTAAAATTACCTAGGTAATCTGCTAAATACCTAGGTAATCTGCGAATTACCTAGGTGGTTTGCACATTACCTACTAAACACTCAGTAAACTTCACATTATCAACTAGGCAGTCGTTAAAGTGAAAATAAGGTCTTTGGTAGAACAACAGCAACGTTTCTCTACGCTTAAATTAAACGTTCTTTACTTTTTGATATCTAAGGAATCATGTTCATACAATCGAACAATCAACGCATTAGTTGCCAAAATCAATCATTAATCAATTGAAAAACTACAATGCAAAGAATGAAAAGGTTTGAAATATTATTGCAATTAAGGAAAACAACCAACTCGCTATTTATTTATTTTTCAGTATCTAAAGAATCACATTAAAACAATAGAGCAAACAATGAATTAGTTGATAGAATGAATCATCAATCAGTTGAAAAATTGTAATACACAGAATCAAAAGGTTTAACATGTTATTATAAATAAGGAAATAAATTTACGAAACATGATAAAATTATGCTTACTGATTAAAGCAATCTTTTATCAGGCTTGCGATTGCTATATCGGTAGGTACAGCTACATAGTGTAATATTGGAAGCTTAAACTTTTCATTTGTTTCCAGAAAATACTGGTCGTCGTAACTAAGTTTATTATAAATTAATTCGTCTTTTATCGAATACGTTTGTTGTTTCTGCCAATCTGTTTCTAAGAGTTTAGAATAAACTATTCTGGGATGAACCAACGTTCAATCAAAATTCCTGACAGAAAGGAAATGAGAGAAACAAACTTTTGAAATTTACCGATACGGAAACCACTAATGCAGTGTTTCTCAAACTTTCAGAACTTGCTACCCAATTTTCAATCATAATTTTCCTCGCCCCCATACAATAACAATGTATTGAAATCAACAAGAATATACTTTTACTCTAAAGCAACAATGCGACTTTAATTATAAACCGCACATAGTATCAAGATAAGTATTGCATTTTGTAAATAATTCCATATATGACAAGTCCAGAACTTCACTGGTAATTACTAAACTTTTTCTTAATTTAGTATTTATAAATGAATTATCAAATACATTGTGCATTATTGATACATTTAGAAGTGTATTCTTTCAGTGTAAATGTGTATTTTATTTTTTATTATGCCAGAATATATTTTGTTTTGCTTTATTTCAGTACATTAATATATTTTTTAAAAAATCATCTTTTGTTTTCGATTTTTCGATATGCTCGCGCCCCCACGTAGGGTTATCATGCCCCCTTAGGGGGCACGCCCCACAGTTTGAGAAACGCTGTACTGATGCGAATATTATCCAATTAAAAAATGCGGAAAATTTGAATTTCACACTTTAACGGAGCAATTCAGTTAATCTGAGCATTAACGGCTTTTGAACTTTAACGGTAACATATATAAACAATGTATAGATTTTATTATATTTAAATATAAAAGGTGTTTATAGTTTCTAAATAATTTACTGAGTAGTAAAGGTGTATTTTCAAAACATATTAATACATTTTTTGAATATTATTCATTTTATTACATGACTTTTTTGGCACAAACTTTAGCACGATATACAGCTTGGAATAAGTTCCGATAGTTTCAAAGAAACCACGACTATATATCGATTACTTTACTTCGTACTCAGACACATACACGCACACTGATCCTATCTCATTTACATCGCGTGCTTGTGAAGAAAGAACAGATATGTAAAATGCTATTGCACTGGATGTTCGCCAAAACATTTCTCGTACTGTGAGCGATTTATAATAAGCATGGTAAATGGGCAGTATAGAATGAAATCAATCATTCATAAAAATCAAAAGGAAAGGCAGTTTTTTTATCCCATCTCTTTACTCTCAGTGAGTTTTTAACGAGTAGAATACAAAGGAAAAATGAATCCGTTGAGAAGCCTTTTTTGTTGTTATTTTTTCTACTTTATGTCCTTTTATCTCATTTACTGTGATGGACGATCAACATGAAAGGAAATGTGAAGAACCAAAAAAAAAAACTGAAATATGCGAAGAGTCTTGAAGAAAGATGTTATTTGTTTGCTACAGCAGAAGTATTGATTTTAGTTAGATGGGGGGAAATATTTGAATAACCGATTCCTTACCACGTAACTTTTGTCGTCGTGTACCAATTATGAGAGACAAATAGTTCGAAAAACTTGGAAAGTTTAATGCAACGTGATTATAAAAGTTTGAAAAATATATTAAATAATCAATATATGTTAGAGCTTTTTTTAAATTATGGTAATATTGATTTTAATGTTATGTTCAAAGAATTTCTGTACTGTTCATAACCTTAACATATACGGTTCATATACCGAAAGTTCTGAGAAAAAGCAATGCTCTTTTCTTAATAAACACCCCGTTGTCATAGTAATATAGTTCTTTTATTTTAATTTCGTGTCTGGGAAGAAAGGATATACATTTCGCCTTGTACATTTATTATTAGATGAACTTTTATAATCAATATTTAACTTAATTGAATTACATTGAACATATTTATCTTGTTTTAAATATGATTACATTTAACTATGTATTGTTTTTCTTAGATAATTTGAAGTTGTTATACGCAGCTTACCACGGAACAGTATGAATTTTTACTTCAATTCTTAATCGAATATTTTGTACATCACTTCAGGAAATTTTGGTTTAATTTTTAGTGAACAATTTTGTGAACTCTTCTTATTTTCGAAAATTTATTATTTATTGTAATTAACCTGTATTAAAAAAATATTTAAAGTAAAAGATAAATTTCTATTGATTTCAAAACAATTTAAAAGATGATTGTATATTATTTTTTATCAACAAATTAGTAAATTTCTTTAGTTTCAATTAACCCCTTTACTGGTTTGACCGTACACCGTACGGGCTACCGAAACCTGCCCACAACCGGTTTGCCCGTACGCTATACGGGCACTGATATTTTCTTCTTTCTATCTTAGATTAGCACATATTTTTAATTCTTATAGTGAGATTATTAGTGCTTGTGTGTGTGTGTGTGTGTTTTTAAGAGATGCATTTTGTCCATGGTACTAAGATACTTCTCATTTGAGATTTCCTTTTGGTGAAGGCGGGAATTTTTCATTGAAGACAGGAATTTAGATTCTTGAAAATATTCGATAAAGAACAGGGTTAGGTAAGGCAATGTGCAATTTGTTGCTTGAGAAGAAATGAACATGGAAAGATTATTCAAAAAGGCTAATAATATCTCTGTCTCGTAATATGGCAACGTAAGACTTTGTATTACACCATATTTTATGTATACACACACACACAAAATCCTCAATTATTCGAAAAAGAGGTATGAACATGAAATTTTTTTCTATGAGAGAAACTCTCTTAAGATATATGAAACATTCTTCGTAGCATGCAGAGTGTACTTATAAAAAGTGAACATTTAGGAGTTTTTGTGCTCCACAATTATAAAATTAAAAAAAAAGAAACGAGCCTTAATGTATTCGCATATGATGTGTAACATCTGACATGCTATCGTGGTAAATACGCAATAGTAACTTAAATCCTGAAAAAAATGAATGGGCTTGATTGGAAATAATTTTTTATCGAATAATTATATCTTTGATGAAAATTTTATTTAATTAACACAAGGAGTGATGCAACTTTTTATCAAAAATAATTATTTTTGTTCAATTTGGAGAAGAGCAGAGACAATAGACTTATGATAACTAAAATATGACACATATACTTGTGATTTCAAAGTATTTTAAAACCGTTGAAAAACAGCGACAATAACAGTACCACTGTTAGTTGTCTAAACATTTCGATTTATGTTCATTTCGAGTTTTAGTTCATCATTCAAAAAATCTATGAGTAGCTCAGTTTCTTGGTGTGGCAAACTGAAGTTGTTAAAATCACCACTCAAAATCATGGGAAGCGAGTGATAGTTTCTTTAAAAAGGAGAACAACCTTCGGTACATGGTTCAAGTACCGAAGGAAATCTTTAATTTTTTGAACCGTTTGACACAAAGAAATGTAAACGACCACCGAAATCACTGTCCATTTTCAAATAAGCATTCTGCCTCCCTTATGTCCTCAATATCTTGACTAACAATACCCAGTCCCCTTGTTTGACGATAAGTAATATCCATATGTCGAGCCACAACATGTGAATGGTTCTGTTTGCGTTAGATCGCAACACCAGCTGCTCTGTGGCCCGATTGTTAAAACTATACGCTGCAATCGAAGTTAGGTAAAAGGATTTAGAGTCAGACGCAAACGAAACCGAGTTTTTGAATTCGAATCTTTTGAAATGCTAAATTTAACAATGTAAAAAAGGTTGGCGGCTTGATGGCTACTAGAATTGATCCCGATGTGAGGGTAACGAAGAGACACCACCAAGCGCTCTGATTGGTTAAATCAAATAGCGCGCGCTTCCCCGACTTCTTGTTACACATTTCCGTCCCTTTTCATGAAATCACTCCTACAAATATCCAGCACCCGAGAGGAAAGATGTAACACATCAAAAATAGTGTTATTACTGTAAAATTGAAAATTAAAACAAAATGCTTCCATTTTTGCGTTCTGTTAAGTATTATACTTAAGTTATATGCAATAAAAAATGCGCCTTTTTTGGAACATTTTGGGTAAAAAACTGACCGCTTAAGGGGTTATAAAAACTGCAATATTTACTTAAAAATATATTTCTAAATTCAAAAATTTTGAAATATATAGAAAATTTTATTTTTCTATTAATTCTTACGAGTATAAAATAGCAAGATATTTGTCAATTTTGATATTAGCTACAAGTTAATTATTTCAATTTCAATAGAAATAAATTAGCTTTGCATTAAACAAGTAAAAAAAAGTAATATTCAAGCTTTAGTGTTCACTTTGTTAAATGCAATGTTATTTTTTTCATGTTTATAATATAGCCCGCCCGAAATATGAATTATAGAAAATAGAATACTGTTCTGAAAAGGATTTCTCCTCTAGAAATGAAAAAATGTAGTTTTAAAATCAATATGAGGACAATATTTGAACCAGTGTCTCCTTTTATTTCAGCATTATGACTTTCGAGCATTTCGAAGTAATGTTCTTATACCTGACCTGTTCCTTTTACACCTGATAATAAGCTTTGGCGAATATAACTCCCTAACGAGGTAGTTTTTCTACAAACCAGTCTCTTGAATCCTACGAAATTCTTATTTTGAAAATGATTATTCAGTCAAAAGGACACATTTTTAAAAGTTCTTATTTTGAAAGAATTCTTAGGGCAATTGAAAAATGCTCAGGAATTGTAATTTTAAAGTTTCTTAGAATTAATCTTTCATTTGAAATTATCAGTACTGGTATAATACCTAATAAACATTATTAGATCAAAACAGTTAGGAAATACTATAAGCTGAATAAAAACTAAGTACGAAAAAAAAAATCTTTTGACTGACATATGATTCATAATTGTTGAAAAAATTCCCTATATTTGACGATAAACAAAACAAAACAAAAATGCACAATCCGTATACAGCATAAAAATTAACAAAAAGTATGCAGTCTCTCTTCTGAAAATGAATTTCATCAACAACAGCTTCTCTTGGCCAAAACTAATATCTCACATACATTAAGTATGCCATCAATAAAATTATTAAGGAAAGACATGAACATTCTCTCACACTCACTCATGTAAATGAGAGATTTGCAGCCATTGAATTGTTTCTGAGAATTCTTCCAAGAATGTCCTAAAAAATTTGACTGGGTTCATGGGGGGAGGTAAGAAATATGCTAATCCAGGGGTCGGCAATTTTTTTAGCTGTGGCGTGCCAAACCAGTTTACCAATAGGATTCAGCGTGCCACACAGTAGGACATATTTTAAACAATTCGATTCCCGCAATAATGCTTGCAGAGTTAAAAAACAGATGTCAGTAATATAGGTTTACAGTTTTACTATGTATAAGTTTTGCATCATTTAAAGGTAGATAAAAATAACTTACATAACATAATAAATACTTTACATAAAAATAAACAGAATAAAATATAACTATTTCCTCACCAAATTTTTTAAAAATTTAAATTGTACATATATTATGTCTTTCTAAACATATTTATTAAAATAAGAAATAGACAACACATATCAGTATTTTTCTTCATTATAGTTAAAATAAATGATAAATAAAAAAAATTAATGCGAACTTGGTGCTTGCACCGTTTTACATTCATATCGCAAAATTAAGAATATAATTTATGACATTCAATTTGACACGATTCTGAGCATTTAGATGTTAAACAATTTCTTTGCCGACTCGAAATATTTTTCATATGAGGATATATTTCTTACTTAGTTATGTAAAATCAAAAGTGGAATCAGAGTGCATGCAATTTTTTCTTTTCGAATAATTAAATCTCTCCAGCAATGACATTCAATAATTTACAAAATAGCTGTAAATCGTTAGAGTTATCTTTCAGGTTTTTTCGTAATTCCGTTAATTACAAATTTAGTACAATTCTGCTAATTACAAACTTATTACAATTCCGTTAATTACAAATTTATTACAAGTCCATTAATTACAATTTTATCCGTCCATTACAAATGCATCACCTTCCATCCACTCAAAAATAGACAAATTTGTAGAGTAGTGCAGAGTGCCACTGAGAATTGTACTGCGTGCCACAGGTTGTCAACCCCTGTGCTAACCAATGCTCTTTTGTAGGATTTCTTTATCAAATAGGAAATAAGCCACAAGCCGAATATAATGTGGAATGACATTATTCATCAAAAAAATTCATCCTTGATTACTGCTGCTAAGAGACAACAGATGTGAGGATTTCATCCCTATATTAACAAACTGTCAGTAATCCATTTCTGACGATGTATGGCTGCTATTGATAGAGATACCAGTGTATATCATTAATTCTCTCTTCTCAAATAGGACACTTTCGAGTACAAATACTAATTATTTAGAGTGGCACGTTCTCTTAAGATTATAATCCGGCTATTGTTGGGTATCTTCATTCATCTCTTCATCAAAAGAAGTACTGTGGCATCTGTCTTTTAAAGAGATACAGCTAACCTATACAATCCATAAAAGCAACATATGCTTCCCAACATGTTAGAATCAATGTTAAATAGTTTCACACACACTCAAAACTCTATTGATAATAAACAGAAAGCTCTACTGTTGTAGAAAAAGGTTTATAATACAATTTCTTCTTGTAAATAGTGGTAAATATAAATCCTCATTTTAAACAGGTGCAGTTCTCAATCTTTTCTGATCTTCAGTTAAAATTTTCCTTTTTCGTATTTATTTCGTTTTTTCAGTTTTCGTTACCAATTTATCAATCTAAAAATTAATTCAATTAGAAATATTTTAAAAGGTTCCACTACCATGTATTGTGTTTGATTAATTTCAATAAGAATAATGAACCTTCAGGCTGGTAATCCAATTTTTTCATGATGTTGGGACTTCGAATTCGTGTTATGGAAGCATTAAACATATATATCAATTTTCTCTAATGCCATTCTTAATTAAGCTGGTCATTTTCATTTCTGCTGAAAACAGCATTCTTTTCTACGTCCAAGACAAACATTTACGTATACCAGTGTTCTTAAACTTTGAAAAATCTTTTATTTTTTTCGTATTTCTAAAATGTTTGCCCATTATATTGTTTTCTCAACCTCTTCCGGGTCACTAATTTGTTGGTCCTTTATGGTTAAAGTATAATAAAATTGTATAACAAATCTTTAAATCACTTTTCATTCATTCATTAGATGCCTCTTCAGAAACAAAGTTGCAAGTTAGCCAATACCAACATTATTAACTGTTGCCAATCTGGAAAAGCAAAAAAGTTACAAAAATATTATTTTCAAATTTACAAAATTAACGAATACTATTTTCAAAATTAACAACCAAATAATATTTATAATTGAAAAAATATATTCAAAAGTAAGAGCAGTTATTATTTACATTTTTATCAATAATAAACTCATGACATTTTCTAACCGTTACTATAGTATAATATGAAAATCTATTTATGTACTTTTAATTACATTTACTTCAATAAATATCTCTACATTTTTTATTTAAGATAAATTCTTGTTGAAAATGTTGCACATATTTTATAAATTGTCTAGTTATTTAATATATATATATTGCCCTTTATTCTCCAATAGTACTTTAAAATACGACCAGAATAGTATTACTTTTAAAAATATTCTATTCATCAAATAGGAACGATATGTTTCAGGATTAATGCTCTCTATCTTCGACGGAAGGCATTTGTAATTCTGCGAAGCTGAAAAGCATTGAAAAGGAAAAATTTCCCGCAATATGTTTCGTTTCAGCTGTCATCTGGTTGTGTGATATAAAGTTTCCGCTGTAAAACATCTCAATATTCATAGGTAAATCAATTGTATAGTTTTCTCTTATTTTATAAGCCCTGTGAAGTGTTGTTTGCAAAGTATTTTTCATATGTTCTTCAAAGTGGTAATTTTAAATACCTCGGAACAAGACACAGCAATTGCTATTGTACTTAAATCATTTTTAAATATTGCCAGGTTTATGTCTACTTTTTTGCTTAAAAATCGAAGAATGACTGTTTTGTTTATGATTTCTTTTAATTTAAATTTTTCATTTTTACCTATGTTATCCATACATATTTTTCTTCTCATGCGTAATATAAAGTATTCAGCGAGCATGTTTTGCTCCTAAATATATTTGCAAAATGTATATTTTTGTTTATTTTCTCATATGCCATATGAGAATTTCCTATCTGATTTTAGATATGCTTAGAATGCGCGATCTAACAGAAGCTATGTCACTCCTCAAAAATCTCCCTTCGACTTAACTCAGTATGTAAATTGTACAATGAGTTTTATGCTTGAAGGAGAAAAAATTATCTTCGTGATTTTCATCGAGAATAGGAATAAGAACCTTTTTATACATGGTATTAAAACACTGCAGTGAAATGTTGTACAGCTTTTTTTTTATTTTCAAAGTTGTGAAATATTTCCAACTTTAGTGACCCGATGGCACTAAAAAGTAGAAATTTTGTATAAATATTTTTAATCTGCTTTTATAATATAAATTTTTAAAAATTTAAGATGATTTTCCTTTAAATTCATTATTTAGGGAAGACATAAAGGATTAAAGAAAATCAAGATTTACATATTGTTAGTAATATGAGGCAATCGCATTAGATGATATTTATCCCCACTTGATACATCAACATCGTCAAACTACAACTGTAATACTGAATCGATATTTACATATGTTCCTCCAATCGATATTTTCAACAGAGACACATACTTCTTTGTGTTCTTTTTCGAATACCTTATGTTTTTCACATTAAATATTTAAAAATGTCTAGATATTGATTACAATACTTTTTAGTATAGTATATATTTAAAGATAACAAAAATATGTAATTATAACATAAAATGTTTATATCGAAAGTTTTTCGTTAATTAAAGAAAAGTGTTTATAAATTTTCTTACATAACATTTCAAAAGACTAACTGGGGTTTACCATGTTAATAAAACAAACATTATCAGTTTGGGACTTAACTTCACCTCACACATTCGCCAACTGTTTCTAAACGATATATAAAGTCGAACTTCTATTTAACAAATCACTAAATCCCGAAAAAAGTTCGTTATATGGAAAATTCAATATATAGAGGTTCATCTTTCAATATACTTAATAACCCCATAAAACAAATTTTAAACTCATAAACACTATATATTTAAAAAAGTAATTATTCACCCCTTTTTGTAAATTAACATCTATTTATTTTATATATCTTACCCATAAAAAAAAAAAAAATAAAAACAGAAAGAAAGAAAAACTGCAAGAAAAAAGAATGTCGCGGAATTTACTGTGTTTTCAACATTAAGAAATTTTATATTAAGTTTAATGAATTTTAAGGACATTTTAAGGACATTTTCTAATTTAAAGCATACAAATAGTATCAAACATACATTATTTTATAACATTATTCATTTATCGAAAATGTTTCCAGTGAACTGGGCAATGGTGGTTAAGGGTTGCAGTTCTTTGAGTTCTTATACTGCTCTTGGCGAGTTAGGCACCTAATGAAACCAGTTCAAAATTTATGACCACTATAAAAGGCGTTAAAAAAGAGAATATCTTGAAATGTTCAGAAATACTTTAAAAATAGAGAGAGAAAAAAAATTGAATCACAAGAAAAAAAGTTCGTTATATAGAAAATGTACTTCGCTATTGGGAGGTTGTTTTACGAAGAAAATCATGAAATGTTCTTGGTTTCAAGAAAAAGTTCTTTACATAGAAAAATTCGCAATATAGAGGTTCGTATTATGAAGGTTCAACTGTAAATATAATTTCTAAAAATTAATCTTCCGTATGTTAAAAACTTGAAATGTTTCAAAAATACTTGAATGCATTCGAATTGAAGAATTTTTTTCAAATTTTTTGCTTAAGTTGCAATTTCAGAAGCTGTAAACTTAAAAAAGAAAACTGATCAAAAAAAATTTTTTTTACATAATGTTAACATTAAAACAAGAAACGAAAGCATGTTTTTGTGGGTTACAACAAGAGTCATAAAAAACGATTTTAGAGAGTAAAGAACTCATTGTTGTAAATTAAATATTAAATGTACAGATGGCGCTGCAAGTCATCTAAGAGATGTATACTCGTTTGGCTTGTAGAGTCAGAGTCATGTAAAGTTTTTTATGCTGTGTACTTTACTTCTGTGTTGTCTGCAAAATAAACAAAACGCCAAAAGATGAACTGAATCATTGAACAGAGAATGAAGGATACATTGGAATTATAATCGTGTACCTGGCCATGGAATATAATAACTAAGGAAATATAATACCCATTTAATGATTTATGATATGATTATAAATTTTTCAAACACAAGTTCTTTAAATTTATAGTCTTGAGTGTGCAACTACTTTGGGTATGTTTAAAATAGATTATTTATTTCATAATTGGAATGATAGAATGTACTATGAAACAATTTAATTTCTAATTAGGATTCAATTCATTTTAAGTTTAAATACGTTTACTTAAAATTCTTCATTATGTCATCGTTAATATAAGGGTTACCCAAATGAAAAGTGGGCACGTGCAACTGTGTCAGAAGGATAAACACCAGCGAACATGGATATAAAGGGAAGTGTATAATGCATACGATGTGCATTAACGAAACCTGTTCGTTGTAGTGGAAATAGATCAAAAGTAAATCGTGCTATTCAAGGATGAGCTCATATCGAAACAATGCGCGGTAGTATGGTTTCTGATTGCGGAAGGTTAACTCGATGTGCGTGGCTGGTGAGCTGGGCATTTATCAGCGAATGGGAACAGTCTATAGCAAGCACTGCTTAGTTAGAACAATTGGTGCAAACGTTTTCGTGAAGGGTGGCAAACAATGTCAGATATCCATGACAATACCGGCCTAAACGTCTCCTGTGAAATTCAGACAACCTTAAGAAAATTCCATTGAAAAGTGTTGGAACACTTGCCGTACTGTCCGGATTTGTCTCTGAAACCTCTCACACTTTTTTCCACTTAAGAGAGCATTACGTTTCAATTTGGACGATGCGGTGAAAGAAGCTATACAGGACTTCTTCGAGAATCAACCACGATCTTTCTCCAATAAAGGCATAGACCTAGTGTTGAAACAATGGGACCTGTGTTACAACGTTCATGCCGATTTATTTTAATTTCCAATAAAGCTATTATCTTTATTAAACTTGTCCACTTTTCTTCGGCAACCCTTCTATCTCTGTAAATGTTAAAAATTGAGCGTAGGATAGCAATCTATTTCCCTTAAAATTTTACAAAGGTATAAAACGTATATCTTTTGAGCTTTTGTAATTAATGTAACATTCAGAAAATAAATGCAAATCTTTCAAAACTATTTTTCTACACTCTTTCCTTTAAAATATTTAAAGATTATTCTACGCTTAAGCATGCATAAATGTATTCACTGCTAAATGCATCAGTTATAATTAAACTACTTTGGATCTATCGTGTCTGTATTCTTTGTAATGAATATTCTTAAATTAATCTTAAGCAGTTTATGTAAAAACATTAAAGAGTATTTTCATCGCAATAATTTTAGTTAAAATACTAAAATTTGAAGAAAATTTTTTCTGGCTTTATACATTTTATTTAATATTTTGACGAATAAATTTCTTATGATGGTGACTGAAAATTAGAACGATATGGAATGAAATTCTTAATGAATAACTATTTTTTCTTATTTATAAAATACTTAAATCCAGGGAGTAAGTGTTCCTTGTAAATAAATTGTTTTTTTTTCTCTCGTGTAAAAAAATATATTGAAACAATTTTCTATATTTAAAAATCCAGATTTTCTATGACGTTTTTATTTTTATTTTACAATAACATTGTTATATTTAAAGATATTATGTTAGTTTATATGAACACTGTGGACTCTTTAGAACATAAAAGGTAATAATATTATGAATCTAAATACTATCGAATGTTTAAATTAGCTTAACATTCTCGAACAATGATGCACTTCCATGAAAAATTTTACAGCTACAAATTTTTCTTTAGTATGTATAACTACGCTAAAAGCTAGAATTTAAACCAAAATAAAGAAATGTATACGATAGTTTTTAATAAAATGTTGTTGTTACTTATGCCACCTGATCGACCTTAACATCACATCAAGGTCCACGAAATTCATCGCGGCTAGGGGATTGAATTTTTACGCCGGTCGTTTAACCTTAGCTTTGAGCACCATGCAGGTGACAGTACGATTTTGCTTGGTTCCGTCCCAATTTTGAGGGAGTGCCCCAGAGGATGGTCATAGAACTCCCACCTCTCTTCCCCTTCCACCAACCTCACAAGAGGTCTTGCGGCTCGACGGCTATTTAGAGTAACCCCATGCCGCGAAGGCACTATACATTTACAAACATCCATGACTTCTCCGGGATTAGAGCCCAGGCCCTACGGCACCGCAGTTAGCGTCACTAACCTCTATAGCGGGTGGGTGGTCCTTAAAATGTAGTAAATAGTAGCTTTCTAAAACTGCTTTATTTTCATGTTTAAATTACTAGAAATTAAATTATACGAATTCGATCCTAACCATCCCTTTCATTTAAAAAAAAGTAATCACTAACTTTAAATGAATTTTCTAACAAGCTGGATATACTCAGGTTTTGATGAGCAAAAACTTAAAATAGTTTCAAATTTTATAAAATTAGCATATTTTTCTTTTTAAAAAACATGCTTCAGTGAGAAACCATGAGTTTGGGATTTTTAAGAATTTACAATACTAGCAGATTCAAATAACTTGAAAATCAACGTAAGCATGTAATTTTAATGAAACTCATAGAACTATTATGTCACTTTCGCATTATCGTTGTAAATAATCAAGAAATATTAAAAATCCTTTTTCAGAGAGGTTCTAAGCCGGACTGATGATCTATACAATATTCATGATTATATTTTTTTACTTTAAACGACAGTAATTAAATAAATTATGAAATAATTATCTACTATTTTAACTAAAAACATTACATCTGATCACATTCTTTTTTTAAAAAAATAGTTTTTCTTTACCATATATATATAAACAACATTTTTAACCATAACTTCGCAAATGTGAAAAAAAAGAAATATTAAGCTAAAACATTAGACATTTGTTGTAAGAAAATTAATTGTTTCGTGTAAGTTTTACTAAGTATTTAGGAATATTTTAAATAGCCGAAGAAGGAAATGTAATTCTAAATAACTAGGAGTAATAATACGCTTATAATTCAAAATAGCTGGTAGAGACAAAGGCCGCTAATTAATAAGGAACCACGGTTGCCAAGTTAATAGAATAAAAGGGTTTTCAATTAAAACATTATGTGGTTTGGGTTCTTTAAATCCCTTAGTAGAATGTATATATGTAACCTAGTTTATGTAAACC
>BMAO01039391.1:0-19958 GCA_019973975.1 Trichonephila clavata | reverse complement strand
TACAAGTACAGTAAGACCCCACTTAATGAGGGGTATACGTTCTATCGAAGTAGAGCGTAATATGAAGCAGCGTTAAACGAGATTATCCACATCATGTAAATAATGGGTTTCGGGAAGATGGGTAGAAAATTGGTCAGGTATTTTACCATTAAATTTATTAATTATGTTTTTTATAACAATGAAACAAAAGTTTATTTCTTACAAATGTAGAAACATAATAAACGAATATACATATAAAAATAAATAAAGTTCTAGGTCAGTACATTTACATTTCAGATCATTCAGTCTTTTCTGTATTTCCAATTTTCTGCCTTTTCTGCGTGACGCTTGATGGATTAATTAGACGTACTAGATAAGATTAATATAAATACAATATTGAAAAATTAGATTCAGACAAAATGAACTACCGATGCAAAGAAAAACTTAAGAGTTTAGAAAAACTAGATACTAGAACGAACTCTTTGGTGACCACACCCACCCAGGATGAAAACTAAAAATCATAATATTTGTCACTATAGCAATCGTTTTATTATATAAATTTATTTACAATAACGTCAACAAATGTTTGAAACGACAAAAGTACGTCCGTGTAACACCGCAGGAAAGAAGAAACTCAGATAAACTGCTTCGGATATCGGGAAGTCTAACGCTGCGTGCAATTCGGGGAGAATCCCACAATTCAGATAAAAGAGCGTTAAACCGAAATAGCGTTATAAGCAGGGTTTTGCTGTAAAATAAAATTTTTCATAAAAACGTGACGTGATGGAAAATTTTCATTATTATTTCTGAAATCAACAGCAAAAAATACATTAAGTTAAGCTATCACTGCTCTTGTATATTTTTCTTCATTGTAACCCTATGTAACACAAATCATATAATTTTTTAGCTACAATGAAATAATACCTGACATGGTATTTATTAGAACACAAAAGTTCTATTAGTAAAATAACGGTTATATAATAAGAGTAATAAATGCTAGGCATGACTTTTATAATACCAAACAAAAATAGTCTTGAGATAAGAAGGGATGCATGTTAAGCATGTAATTTTCAAATCCTCTCGCTAGTGGCCCTGGTAGTCTAGTGGTTATGGTCATGAGCTCGTAGCCGTAGTGTTTCGGATTAGAGTCCTGATGTCACCATGTAGAAGGAGCCAATGAGAGTTAAATCAGTCAATTAAACCATTACTGTCCTCTCGTTGGTGTGGTGAAGCAATTAAGAGCTCTGGTGTCTCCTCATCACTTGACCATGGTTCAAAACTACGACTTTCATTGCCAATAGCCCTTACGTTGCCTTGTAGTGACGTTAATAAAACTATCATTCACTCACGTTGTCGCTACTCGGAGTTTGCAGGTGTAGTTTGGGACACCGAATCATCAGACATTGTTATAAAAATAATTACTTTTATTTCAGACGAATAAATTTATGATTAATTAAAAATTATGAGCCGAGAGAACAATTTAAATTGAATCACTATCTTAAGCTTATAAGACAGTTAATTAAACACTTATCTGCTTTTGATCCGATAGTAGAGCACTTATCTGATCCCTCCTAGGTAGGTTATATTCCATTTCAAAACTTCTTCTTTCTTATGTACACGTTTACTTGAATGATAAGGTAAAGACCAACTCTGAAGCACCCATTACCAAGGTTTAAATAGCATTCAGATTAGCATAAAATTAAGTTCTCTCTTCAAAAGGCGGTTTTAAACTCAAACCACAGTTAAAGAAGTATTTCCTCGAGAAGATTAATAGAAGGTCGCTTATAGAAACCGTCACACAACGTTAGCATGGTGTCAATTAAAAGAAAGGGTTCCAAAACTCAGGTTTTATAGACTTCGCCATCTGACTGTGATTCTGGATTAATAAATGCATCGGCTACGTTAAACAAACATTTCAGCCGAATAGAAATAGACAGAACATTCAATAAATTCAACTTCCCCGTATTGAGTCACGTGGGTACTTCAACGCTCTAATAAATGCAAGGCTAAGCAAATTTGCGAATTTTGTTTCTTCGTACATAGTACCTTCTGATTACAAAGACATGAATTTGCATACTAATCAAGTGTACATCTGAAAAATAAATTATAAGCATATTCAAAAGTTTCATTCCTTTCACAAAAAAATATTACAATCTTACATTTTTTTGTGTGATTGTTTTCTCGAATTATGAAAAGCAATAATCTATTCTAGTAATAAAAAGTATCCATCAGTTTGTCTCAAATACTGTTCCAGTTGCTTAAATTTAAAAAAAATTAATATTAGTAATCCTTTGAATTCTTTAGTTATAATTGATTTTTTTTAATTCGATAACTCGAATGGCTCAAACTCGTCGCAGATTTTACTTCATCTAATGCTCAAAGCTTTAGAAAAAGGAAAAAGGCGTACACTTTTAATGCTCTGCAACAAGCTGAAGTACAGGTGTTGATTAAATCGAATTCCACGCATCTCACTTCTTCGAACGCTTTTGTTACTCATTTCCTTCACTTTTCTTAATAATCTTACTTTTTGTAACATAAATTCAATTTATTGAATCCTTTTTTCACTAAAAGGATTTTCGCTTCATGCAAGCATAGTTTAATGTACTGTGTAGCATTTTCTATTGTGTTTTAAAAATTATAAGACTACAGAATCTAAATTGATTGCTAAGTAAATAGTTGCGCAAGAAAATTTGATTAGAGCATATATGAAGTCGTGGATAAAGTAGGAAATGTTTTACTTTAAAATTAATATTAGTCCAATTCATATTTTTGCCAGTTAAGAGAAAGCTAAATAAAGGATGTTTAAAGAAACTATGTGACATTCTATTCGCACCTTTTTACTAATCCTCTTGGGGGGAAATACTTCTTTAACTGATATTTGAGTTTAAAAACGATTTCCGTAGTGGGAAATTGATTTTATGCTGATTTGACTGCTATTTAAACTCTTGAAAAGAGAGTATTAGAGTTAGGAGTTAGGCTACTATTAAAGTGAAATTAGTGGAGTGATTATCGGAAACCCCTGGTGTACTTGAAGAAAAGCTTCAAACCTCAATATCCTCTTGACACGGGCGAGACCTCACAAGTGCTGCTACATCGGATCACACGCAGTTAAGTGCATAATTACTTATCTTGGAAATTTAAGGAAGACATTTAATTTCACTGTACCCACAGTTAAAAAAAATTTGATAGTAAATTGCTAGAACCAAGTAAAGTTAATTAATTTTATAACAGTGTCTGTTAATTCGGTGTCCCAAACTTCAACAACGACCGCAAGGTCGAGACAACTATAAGAACCATTAAAAAATTAATATTTATGTTGCTTAAACCCTTTGAAAAACTATATGTGTTAGTATTGTAATTCATGAGCTTAAACTAGAAACAACTACTGAAAAAAGACTCACTCACTTCAACCTTGAAACTTTTTACTCACCTTACTTTTACTTTTACACCTTACTCACTTTTACTCACTTAAACTTGAAAAAGGTTTACTTTGTATCAAAGAATTTCCATAGATTTCTTGAGTCTTACATTTTTTATCAAGAATGAATCAATTGAAATTCCAAAAAATAACTGGAAATCCTAAAACTAAAAGTTTACAAGCAACAAAAAGTGCACAAGCACATAAAATTTCCAGACCGTACTAATGATTACATTTAGAATCAACGTTGCTTAAGGGAGCGGAAGTAGTGCATGGGTAATTTAGCTCTAGTTTTTACTAGCAGACGATTTAAAAATTAAAATGTAAAACATAACTCATTTTCAGAAAGTATTAGCTCTTTTGCTAGTCTTTTTTGCAGATAATTTAATTTAAAATGAAAAATATAATTCATATACAGCAAATATTTTTGTTGTTTGGCATCAAAAATTATTGGAAGTTAATATTAATAAAGAATTATTGAGTTAAATAACTAATTAAGAATCAATTCTGAAGGGATATTTGTCTTGTACTTACCAGAAACCATTAATGATATTGAATGTAACGGTAGAATTAAATCTAATTTTGACCTTTGAAGATCTATTATAGTCAATTTTGGGACACCTTCATAGTAACTCATCTTAGAACAGTCAATAATGAGAAAATGTGTTTTGAGTTATTGAGAGCACTGCTTATTTCAAAGAAGTTACAATCGGTTAATGCATCACTAATACAAAGAATTTAAAAGCAAGCCTTACTGTGTTTAATGAGCACGATTTGGCTGCCGAAAAAAATATAGGTTCTATTCTTGTTAAGGGGGACAAGCTGAAAATAAAACGTGTCGTCCTAAATGGGATGAGATAAAGGATAATCGCAAATAAAAACTGCATGGAGCAGTGCTTCTCAAACTTTTAATACTCACGACCCAATATTCATTCATGATTTTCATGGCACCCCCCTTCATAACTATAACAATGTATTGAATTCAGTAATACTATTCTTTGACGCTGAAGCTACAATACGACTTTAGCCTCTTAAGTGACACTGGCGTATATAAACGTCTCTCTCAGCCAAAAACATTAATTTTCTGGACGTATATATACGTCTTTCTGAAGTACGATCTTTTCTGCACACTAGTAACCATTAAATTATTCCGAAGGCCTTGAAATGAAATAAAAGGACCTTGGCAGTGTTGCGAAGGAATTACTTATTTCATAGGATTAGCTCCCCACCCCCCGAAAAAAAACATCACATTCGCGCATCTACGTGGAAAATGATGGCATTGGGGGTGAGAATCGCGTCGGCAGTTAAGGGATTAATTATAAATCGTACAGATTATCAAGATAAGTGTTTATACAAGCCCATGGGGTCACTGGTATTACCAAATTTGTTCTCAACTTAGTAGTATAAAACTAATTATAAAATACATTGTACAGTACTGATACATTCATAAGTGTATTATATAAGTGTAAATGTGTATTTTATTTTTTATTATGTCAGATTATATTTTGTTTGTTTACTTGCAGTAAATTATTATTTTTTAAATAGTCTTTTGTTTTCGACTTTTCAATATGCTCGTGCTCCCTCGTAGAGTTATCACGCCCCCCCCCAGGGGGTGCGCCCCACAGTTTGAGAAACGCTGGCATTGACTGTTGAAAATGGTGGCATAAGGACTGCTCAAACTTTGAATATGGAAAATGTGCGTATTTGAGTTATAACTATTAATTTGCTCGAAACTCTATTTCTCCATGCAATAATTCTTCCATTACATGCTATTAAGAAGAATTGGTAATTTTTATTAATTGTCTTATGTTTTCTGATTAGAAGAATGATTCATCTTTTCTCATAATTGCCATCTTGCTCCAAAGTTGGAACAGAACTATATATTTGCATCCCATTTTCTGATGATAAAAAATTTCTATTTTATTAAAATAAGAATTTTTCCGACAAGATACAATTCATTAAATGATCATTCTAATAACATTCAAAATAATAATTTACCTCAAAGAATGAATTAATTAAAGTAGTTAACTGTTACATGTTGTCAACTCAGTCAAGTCTGCATTACAACAAGAACACGCCAGGAATTATTACGAATATTCTAATGGCGAGTATTAAAAGAAGTTTCGAATACTTTTTGCCCAGCTTCACATAAATTCATGAACTATTGCCAGATTTATAGCCCTATTTATATTGTGGGTTCTTTTTGTATTATGGATCACAGGCAAGAATAAGCAATAACTGACTTTGTAACAACGAACTGATTTTTTAACTTTCATATAATCAGCCATTAGTTGTTCATTGAAGTTCTTCTAATAAACGACTTTCGCTGTAATGTTCAAGATGTAGCTCTTTCGAAAGCTTTTCTGTGGTATCACAACAAGATTTGCTATCTATCCAAAATAACGACTTTTATCCTGTGATTCATTTACATAATGTAATGTCTCTCGATTTTACACGAATAGCACTTCTTTAAAGAGTTTTGACCGTTTAACTAGATGCAAGTATTCCGATCCTTCTTTATAGTACACATTTTAACACGCCAATTTATAGTATAGTACTAACGAGGGTTTTGTAGTACACAAGAAAGCCTTTAATGCTAGTTTATCTCTAAACTATAATTTCTCACTTAAAACAACAAATTCCTGATCATAGAGGGTGAAAAGGCTTTATCTCATGTAAATTTATATACTTTTTAAAATAAATCTCTTGTATGATATACATAAAATAACACATATAAGGTAAAAAGTAATAACTCCTGAAGTACGTGTAATATTCTGCATTATTTAGAAAAGATTAAAGTTTTCTTATAAAATGAGAATAATTAAGTTAATGTGTATAATACTTGAATATTATAAAAATTGTGATCATACAACATTTCTTTTAGAATCGTCCTTATATACTCTTACTCAAAGCTTATTTCTTGTGTCTTTCACTCTTCGAAAAAATACTCCAATCAAATTTTTGTTTATATCTATTAATTCATAATAGCTTTTGATTATACTTATTAGATCCATTCTTATACTATAAATGGATACCTATTCTTCTAAAGCATATTAATTTTTATTGATAAGTTTTATCATTTACCTCTTCATTAATATAATTTTGTTTTCATAAAAGTAAATTTTGTTTAAATACTCATTTTAAATCTACTCTTGCTTTTTTTTAACTCGCCTTTATAAGTTTCACTTGTATGTAACGGAATCTTTGAACTCGATTTTTACCCACTTTAAAATATCAGTTTAATTCGAAATTTTGCACCCCTGTCAAGGACCGATGACAATGCAAATATTTCATAATTTTGTTCCATTGTCCTGATCGGGATTCTCAGGAATAACGATTTCCAGATTTGAGTAAAGATAATTCCAGAGTAAAGATTAAGATGTAACCCTAAAAGCGAATAAAGTGGTTAATACAAATAAAACAAACAAAAAAAGCTTTCGTTATGTGAGAAAGGGGAGGGTGGGTGCGACAGCAATTTCTTAACATTTTATAAACAATTGTCTAGTTTTTCTGAAAATGAAAATTTAAAAAAAAAGACTCGTGCATGTGAAAAAAAAATTATGTTTCAACTGCTAAATATTTTTTATTTTTATAAAGCAATACGTTTAGAAGAAATGATACGAATTAACATTATAGCAATACGTTTAAAAGGTGATAATACGATTGACATTTAATATTTCTTCTTAACACACTTTTATTAGTTTGACCTGTATCTATAGAGAAGGAATCTTTGAAATATAACGATACGGAACTCATCCGATGTAACGATACAGGATTACGGGCCTCAAAAACGGAGAGAATAAATACTCTTCAGACTCGTTAATTAATATCCATTAAAGAGCAAGACTAATTCCAGCAGCCGCATAGTTCCGGCTTCAAATATCAAACTCAAGGATAAATTCAACAATGAAGGAATTATAATTTAAAAAACTAAAACAAAACACTTTTATTGTAGATTGAACTAAAAAATGAAAAATAAATTATAGTTTAAAAAAAAACTAAAAACCACGCTTTTATAGTGAATTGAAATAAAAAGTAAAAAAATAATAATTCTCAATATAAGAATAAAACGTTTAATGAGAAAATTAATGTCATTGGGTGTAAAAGCGTAGGGTATTTTGTACCACATTTTTACACTAACTCAGCATTTAGGAATAAAACTACTGGTAGTAAGAAAGAGTGAGTGAGTGAATATTAACGTCGCACTGATTAGCAACACTAGGGCTTTTGGCGACGGTCCGCGCAATTTTGAACCATGGTCAAGTGACACGGTTGACACCTGAGCTGGCACCCCCTCTCCTAACTACCACACCACACCAACGGGAGGGCGTTTGAGCTCTCGGCAGATTTAACGTGCATCGCGTCCCTACACGGTGGATCTTTAGTGGTACTGGGATCGAACTCATGACACGCTAGCCATGATCCGATGCCTAGACCACTTGGCCACCGCGGCCACCTGGTAGTAAGAAATTATAAAAATTAATATAGAGCATCCACGCTTTTACCCCAATGACATTAATTTTCTCGTTAATCATTTTATTCTTATATCAAGATTTTTTTTTACTTTTTACTTTTTAGTTCAATTTACTATAAAAGCGAGCTTTTTTATTTTTTTAAACTATGTATTTTTTTTTCCCCTGCTTTGAAGTGAGTATCTTTATGTCGAGGTTTTGCAGTAATTGGTATTTAATTCTTGATTCCATATATACGGTTTGTTTCATAATGCGTTACAACTTTTTTAAATGTATTTTCGTGAAAATTAAATTTATTTTATATTTAATTTGAGCAGGATTTCCGAATATTTTTAAATTCATCATCAAGTTACAAAATTTTCTAAAACCAACTTCAAAGTTAGATATGTTGAATTAATTAATGATTTTGTTCCATGTGAACCGAAAAATAGTCAAAAAAGAAGAGTATGTATCAAATTAATCATTTCTTCAACTGCAGAAAGAATCAGCCTTGGATATGTCCTTGATTTGCAAGAAACAAATACTTAAAAACAAAAATATTGGTAATAGAAATAATAAGCGCGTATTATTTGTACTGTGTACCTTTTTTTTTCACTAGAAAACTTTCTAAAGACACAATTATTTTTGCTGATGCTTCAAAAGTCGATGAAAATGTGACGTATTATTTTCATTAAATAAATTTGTTGCGCCTTTACGATGCATTAAAACGAGGAATGTTATTGTACACTTATCTTCTTTTTTAACACGCTTTTATAAGTTTCACTTGCATGTAACGGAATCTTAGAACTCGATTTTTACTCACTTAAAAAGATCGGATTCATTCGAAATTTCGCACACTTGTCAAGGACCGATGACAATACAATAATTTCATAATTTTGTTCCATTGTCCTTTTCAGGATCGTCAGGAATAAGGATAATCAGATTTGGCGACAAATCCATATATCACGTCCAGATTTAGCGACTTATTGCATATATCATTTTTAAATTTGGCGACTAGTTCCATATATCATTTTCAGACATGGCGACTAATTTCCTACATCATTTACAGATTTGGCGACTAAAAGAATAAGGTGTAACCCTAAAGTGTTTTGAATTTAACGCTAATTATATATGCAAGTATAAAATACACTTGCGGTTAAAAGAAATAAAACAAACAGAATAAGTGTTCTATATCTGAGAAAGTGGAGGGTGGGTGTGTGTTAGCAATTTCTAACCATAATATAAACATTTTTCTGAAAATAAAAATAAAAAAAAGGCTCGAGCATGTGAAAAAAAATAGTTTGCGTTCTAACTGCTAAATATTTTTTTTTATTTTTATAAAGCAATACGCTTAGAAATGATGATACGAATTAACATGAAAGGAACACGTTTAAAAGGTGAAAAAACGATTGATACTTAATATTACCATGTTTTTAATAACTCGCTTTCTTTAATGTCTATCCGGGTGGAATTTTGTAATTGATTTTAAACTGTGTGACTTTCCGAGGAGATAGAGACTTGAAATTCGGACTATAGCTCGGAAGTGGATGACAATGCATGAAAATGGGGGGAAAGAAAACAAAAAGGAGGAATTTTATAATATTTAATCCGTAAAAAAACATGATACATTAAAAAATTTTGTCATTCGAACTTTTTCTTTACACACTTTTATTTGTTTGACCTGTTCAAAAAAGACGGAATCTAATATAACGATCCGAGGCCTCGTAA
The DNA here is from genome assembly GCA_019973975.1 of Trichonephila clavata. Lineage (NCBI taxonomy): Eukaryota > Metazoa > Arthropoda > Arachnida > Araneae > Nephilidae > Trichonephila > Trichonephila clavata. Next base: position 10,382 of record BMAO01039391.1, on the reverse strand, counting down.
ACGGAAAGAATAAATACACTTCAGACCCGTTAATTAATATCCATTGAAGAGCAAGACTAATTCCACAGCCACGTAATTCCAGCTTCAAATATCAAACTCAAGGATAAATTCAACAATGAATAAATGATAGTTTAAAAAACTAAAAAACACGCTTTTATTGTAGTTCGAACTAAAAAATGAAAAATAAATTATAGTTTGAAAAAAAACTAAAAAACACGCTTTTATACTGAATCGAACTAAAAAGTAAAAAAATAATTCTTAATAAAGAATAAAATGATTAACGAGAAAATGAATGTCATTGGGGTAAAAGCGTGGGGTGTTCTATAAATGTATCAATTGTTATAATTTCTAACTTCTATTCCGAAAAGCTGAATTAGTGTAAAAATGTAGTACAAAGCACCCCACGCTTTTACCCCAATGACATTCATTTTCTCGTTATAATCATTTTATTCTTTATTAAGAATTATTTTTTTACTTTTTAGTTCGATTCAGTATAAAAGCGTGTTTTTTAGTTTTTTTTCAAACTATAATTTATTATTTTAAAATGAATAGTAGCATAAAAATGAATTATTATTTTGCATATTAAAGGAAATTCATTTTTTCAGAAATGAAATTAAAACAGTGTTCTTTCTATTAGCTAATTTGTTTTAAAGTTTTAACAACATTTGCCTTAATTTTAGAAGTATCAATTGATTTTCTATTTTATTTTATTTCAACAATTTTTACTTATGCTTTCGAAATATTAATAGGGAATTCTTATTTTATCTTGATTTAAACATGTTTATTGGATTTTTGTATCCCTTCAATATTAACGCCCTTTTTCAAATTTTATTTTGTGCTACAGTTGATTGAAAATAATAAACAGATAAGATGGTGGAAAACTTCTCCGCATAAAATATAAAATTTTTCCAAGTGGTGCTGAATCATTTGTTAAGAGGCCATATTAAAATAATGATTACAACATTAATTTTTTTCATTAATGTTGCCAATTTTTCCTATTAAATGTGTATTATTGAAAAGGACATCAAAGTCCTAGGAAAGAATAAAGAAATTGTGCTAATTACTAGTTCCCGGTTTTAATTGAAAAAGTATTTTGAACGCTGTTAATGGAATTACTACTCATCAAGCATATTTCTTATTTTTTACGTTATTTTAAGAGCCCTCACCACACCCATTACAAGTTCCTCAGATTCTCCCAAACTTTCCAAGATGAAAATAAGAAAAATCCTTTTTTTTTCTTCTTCCTATCTGAGGTTCCATTAAGTTAAAAAGCTTTTAAAATTGACATCAGTTACAGTAAAGACAGAGAACATAATGGAATTTGTAGATGAACAACAAACATTTCACCTATTTGCCCCCATTATAATATTTAAAAATTAAATAATTTTAATTTTAAGAAAATTTCGGATATTTCGAGTGAAAATTTTATTTACTTCGCACTTTAAAGCAACACGGCTGTTGGTAGCGGACCTAGTAGCAGGGCCGGTTCTAGTAGTTTTGCCTCTCCGGACAAAAATGGAAAATGCCACCCCTCTCTCCAAAGCAAAAAATTATAATTAAAAAAGCTAAATTTTTCACATAGATACACACCAAAAAACTTGAATAATTCTCGCGAACAAAAAGGCCACATAACTATATATATATATATATATATATATATAAAGTCTTAAAAAATATAAAATAATATGAAATTTAGGACATAATTACCTGTTATTATTTCAAACCAGTAAAATGTAAAAGAAGAAACAGCCAATTTCAGCAGGTCAATTTCTTCGATAAAGAGTTTACTGATGATGGGGATCACAAGCGTTCATTTTAACTTATAATCTGCACTCAAGACTGAAATAAAATATCTTCTGTAGCTCTCTATCTACTAAAAACTCTTATTACTCCTGTCCCCTATCGGATAGCTGACACCGGACATTGTACAGGTAAAAGGAATGTCCGTAGTGACCCCACTCCCGGATGGGGGAAAAGTTACTAGTGAAAGATGTGTAAACATATCAAATTTTATGATTTAGCATATACTCCCGCCTCGAACCTTTTAAGCTTGAATATAAATGAAAACTGGCATGAAGCATGCAGGGTGCAAAAAAGGAAAGAAGGTATGTTAAACGAAACACCAAATTCACACCCAATAGTATTTCAGAAAATATATCAATTTTTTGTAACAGAAAATATTTTCCAAATTCGATCCAAATGTCATCCTTAAAATTTGCCGCCTAGGGCAGGGGTCCGGTTTGTCCGGCCCTAGAGCCACCCTTGCTCGTAGTAATCCTCGATCTCTGATATTTCGAAATATAGAAAATTACGTGGACTAAATGCTAGCTTATAAATAATCAGTTATCAAAAGTGATGCAATAAAAAGAAATTGTTTTAAAATCGATACTAGCAGAGTTTTTCAGCTTGTGAAGGTCATTTAATATGGCAAATATGATAACCCAGTAGATAATAAAGATTAAATAATAACCCTATCAAGGTAGTTTCAATACATCCTTATGCAATTTTCGGTTTCGTAAAGATAATCAAGCAAAAAATATTATTAGAAGAAATGGAATTAGCATTCATTTTAAACTTCATATACAAAAAAACATTAACGTATCTGTTTAAATTTCTACAAAAATACATGTATCCCTTATTTGAACAGTAAGGGGCAAACTGCATATATTTAATAAAAGCAGCTTTCCACGTTATTGTTAAAATAAATGACACATAGATTTTGAAATATATCACCATTTACGTTAAGTTGACTTACATAACAGAAAATGCTGCATTTTTATGTTAAACTAAAAATATATAAGCAAAACCAGAGACAAAAATCTTTTTTTTTCTTTTCTTTTATCTTTACGAAGTGTTGAATCTAAAATGCTTTAAGATACAAATTCATGTGTGTGTGTTATTCGATATAACATATTATACTAAATTATATTTTGTATTTCCATGTTAAAATGAATTAAGTAAGCGCTATTTATCTTTATGTATATAATCTGATTTAGTTTTTAGTGAAATTTACAGTTTCTATAAGTCAAAGTGTTAAGTTAATTGTGTTAAAGTATAATGCATATAAGCAATCTTTAATATCGGTGTGCATAGCAACCATATTTGAATACTATTGGGCTATTCTTCAAAAATTTATAATTTATTCAAAAAATTTCATAAATTTTCGATTTGTAATATTTCATATTAATTACGCAAAATTGTTCCAAATAGCATTTAAATTGCATTGTTTAGTCTATATCTATTAAGAACTTATTTAAAATATTGATTCCACATACAAAATATCTTTTTTCCTTCCTTTTGTTTGCATATTTAGTTACTAATTCGTTTAATTCAGATATAACATTATTTTTTAAACACATTTCTGAAAGAAAAACTGGTTCAAACGTTTAATGAATAAACTTTAGAATTAATTTTATTTTATAGGAATTATCTAGTCTCCAACGTGTAACTGTTATTAACTCTTTAACTTGGTCAATTTGGATTGCGGCTTTGTCTTTTTTTTTTTTTTCAAGCTACAAATGATAGCTAATCTTAAATGATGAATCTATTAATTTTTAAAAGCTTTTATTTAACTTACAATGTATGTATGTATGTATGTATGTATGTATGTATGTATGTATGTATGTATGTATGTATGTATGTAATTTGTTCGGGTGGAATCTTGCAACTCAATTTTGAAGCTGATATCTTCCTCCCATTGAGCTGAAATTTTGTATACACGTTTAGTTTAGATGACAATGCATGTTTTGACCATTTATATTCCGATATTGCAATTAATTAAAAAGATATTAATTAAAAACGTTAAACTAGTTTTGGGCGCCAACTTGGATATATCTGCATTGTTGTAATAATTTTATTGTTACAACAATGACAAAAGTTGGCGTCGAAAATCGGTTTTCAGCCAAACTGGAATTTCATAACGTTGCGCTATTGACAGTATTAATTAACTTTGTCTAAAAAATAATTACATTTCTACAACGTATGCAATTTTTTACAAATTTCTATCTATTTCCTTGGATTTAAATTCAAAACAAAAAAGTAGAGCTATTTTTCAAGTCGATTGGTACATTGTATACCTTTCTCAACGCTGCCAAGTTAAACTGAGATGGAGTATTGAAGAAATTCTTTAAATAATTTATCTAACTTTAATCTATGTAACTCAGACAAAAAATAATTACAGAATCGGAAAGATCATTTTTTTATGTATCTTACCCATCAAAAGGAATCCGCTAGGAAAACAATAAGAGAAAAATATTATCTAGAAGTGCAATATATTTTCGATTAAAAAAAATAATTTTACAATAAAATGAAGTAATTTTTTAAAGAAATTTTCTAATTTTAAGCCTACGAGTAATTTAAATATACCTCATTTTATCACCAGTAATCTATGCACACACTACGACATGTGTCCTTAAATTTAATTACAAATACAATCTGTTAATTTTATTTGAATTTAATTATTGATTTTTTCAAAATCAAGTTTCTAAAGATGATCTGAGCAATTAAAAAAAAAATATTCTTACGTAGAAGATATTCAATGTCCACCAAAAAATTATCATTATTTGATAAAACTTTCTTTTTTGATTACAAAATGCGTTTTTAGTCTTAAGCATTTTATTGATTAATACAAATATTTAAATGCCTTTTGAAGTTTTTAATAAACAATTAAAATTTTCTTCTAATATGTTAGAGAAATACATCCCTTATCTTCAAAATATTTCAAATAAATAATATATTCTTTAAGTTTTTCAAAAATAGTCAAAGTTTTAATTAAACTTTGTCATTTATGAAGATAATCTCACTAAACCTTTTTTTTCGTGTGTAGAACAATGTTAGCCAAAATCTGCATGAAGATTGAAAAAATTGCTTAAAAATTACGGATTTAAAAAAATTGTGTTTTTAGTCTAATACCCCATTTTGCGAGAATTAATTCAGCTAAACCAGGGATGACGAACCAGCGTTCAATGAGTTGAACAGGCTGAGAAACCTGTCCAGCGATAACTAAAAAGTAAAAAATAAATTAAATGTAAAAAAACTTTTTTAAGAACAAGCTTTTATTTAAACGCGCTAAAAAGAATAAAATAAACTTTTCCTTTAAAACTTTTTTTACTATCAACTTATAACGTCATTACACAATTTATATGATATAAAAGCTTGTCGCGAGATTTACCTGTGTAGATAAACAAGTAAAATAAATAACTTGACCTGATTGATTTTGGTTTTTAAAAATTCAAACTAAGTAAATATGAGTACTTAAATATTGCGACAAGCTTTTATATCATATAAATTGTGTAAGGACAATATAAGTTGATAGTAAAAAAAGTTTTAAAGGAAAAGTTTATTTTATTCTTTTTAGCGCGTTTAAATAAAAGCTTGTTCTTAAAAAAGTTTTTTTACATTTAATTTATTCACTGAAGTTCAATCTTCTTATAGGCTTTTACATAATACGAAGAAACTAATAAGCGATACTATTATATTAAAATAAATAAATTAAATGTAAAAAAACTTTTTTAAGAACAAGCTTTTATTTAAACGCGCTAAAAAGAATAAAATAAACTTTTCCTTTAAAACTTTTTTTACTATCAACTTATAACGTCATTACACAATTTATATGATATAAAAGCTTGTCGCAATATTTAAGTACTCATATTTACTTAGTTTGAATTTTTAAAAACCAAAATCAATCAGGTCAAGTTATTTATTTTACTTGTTTATCTACACAGTTAAATCTCGCGACAAGCTTTTATATCATATAAATTGTGTAATGACGTTATAAGTTGATAGTAAAAAAAGTTTTAAAGGAAAAGTTTATTTTATTCTTTTTAGCGCGTTTAAATAAAAGCTTGTTCTTAAAAAAGTTTTTTTACATTTAATTTATTTTTTGCTTTTTAGTTATCGCTGGACAGGTTTCTCAGCCTGTTCAACTCATTGAACGCTGGTTCGCCATCCCTGGTTTAGCTGAATTAATTCTCGCAAAATGGTATTAGACTAAAAACACAATTTTTTCAAATCCGTAATTTTTAAACAATTTTTTCAATCTTCGTGCAGATTTTGGGTAACATTGTTCAACACACGAAAAAAAAAAAAGGTTTAGGGAGATTATCTTCATAAATGACAAAGTTATTAAATGTTTAATTAAAATTTTGACTATTTTTGAAAAACTTAAAGAATATATTATTTATTTGAAATATTTTGAAGATAAGGGATATATTTCTCTAACACAGGGGTGGCCAACCTTTTTGGGAAGCGTGCCACAATCTGATAAAAAAAAGTTACGCGTGCCACTTCCAACATTTCCACCAAACTAAAAAATATACAAAAGTGAAAAAATGTTACTTATAGGCTATTATGGGTTATTTACACCAAAAACATATTTTTAAATGCAAGTTCTATGTAGTGAAAATGTAAAAAAAAAATGGTATAAAAGTTTTAAAAAAAAGTAGAAACTTATATTTTATTGTTGGTAAATTTTTACAGGATCAGTCAGTTAGCTTATAATAAAAATAAGCAACTTGAAACATTTAATTTTAAAAGATTACTAAGCAGTAGTCTTTCTTATAATGGGGCTTTTGAATTTTACTGTTTTTGCAAAATCATCTACATTTGGATTAGTTCGTGAAGATGCTAAAAAAATGAAGCGTTTTAGGTGCATATCAGTCAATTTTGAGCGATATTTTGATTTAATTACGTTCATAACAGAAAACATTTCTTCACAAACATATGTTGATCCAAACCTACAACAATATCTGACCGCTAAATCATGTAAATTTGAAAAATTGCTTGGTGGCACAAATTTTCAAAATTCGATGTAATTCGGATCATTTGCGGTTAAAATAATTTCCTTATATTTGCTTTTCAGATTAATATGGTGCTCTAGGTCAATAATTTTGATTTGTAACAATTAATGTTTTGAAGAGAAATCGAAAAAGGATTAGTGAAAAGTTCAGTATTTTTTTATCATCTTTAAAATCCTCAAACCTGGCACTGAAAGAATCCTGTAAAATGGATATTAAATTTTTAAATCTATCATAGTTCGGAACATTACTAACTTTGGCAGATAATTCCTGCATGAATGGGAAGTAAGTTAATTTTTTCTCTCCAAAATCCAGACAAAAAAAGTAAAAGTTTGTTCACAAAAGGAGATATATGACCAACTACGGTAGAAAAAATACAATTATTTTCCCTGTAATCTTAAATGAAAATTGTTTAAATTTTCCATTATATCGGTAAGAAAAGCTAAATCCAACTGGCAATTTTCACTCATGAGGAGCGAGCATTCACTGGGTAGTTCGTCGTTTTCTTCCAGATATTCTAAAACACGTTCCCTCAAATTACAAAATCTCGCAAGCGACTTTCCTTTGGAAAACCAGCGCACACTACAGTGAAGGAGTCACTTGCCATTTTCTTTCGTTTCTTCGGGGAAAGCATATGAAATCTTCGTTGATTCAGAGCACGAGCTCGTATTTTGTTGATGCAGCGCACCATGGGGTCAACACCGAAAGACAAGTTTAAGACCTTGGCACAAAGAGCTTCTCGATGAATAATACGACACTTGAAAACTTTTCTTCCCAAATAATTTTCAAGCAATGCAACAAAACCTTTTATTCTGCCAACCACGCAAGGCGCTCCATCTGTGCAAACACTGTCTAATTTTGTCCATTTTACTTTGTTAACTTCAATTACATTTTTAAGTTCCTTGAAAATGCCTTCACCTGTAGTTAAAACTAGTTGGGGCGCAAATCAAGTTCTTCCACAGTATCAAAATTATTGTTCGTGAAACGCACAAAGATGCTTAACTGCGAATTGTCAGTGATATCACAGCTTTCATCCAAAGTTAACGAAAAACATTTGCAATTTTGAAGTCCAGAGACAATTTGCGTTCCAACATCCTGGCCCACGTCATCTATACGACGCATGGCCGTATTTCTAGACGAAGCTATATTATTAACCATATTTTTGATATTTAGATCACCAACATTTTGGGCGAAAATTAAACGGCTACATTTTATTATCTCCTCTCCATCAGAATATAATTTTTTCTTGCGGGATACAACAAAGATAGTTCATAAGAAGCCTTCACCATGGTTTCCATTTCGTCATTTTTCTTCTGGAACAAGGATTGTTAGTCGGCTAAAGATTTCATTTTTTATTGATAAATTCCGTTCTCAAATTTGATCCACCAGGATATTTGTTGTTGAAATCACTATGCAGCTGTTTAAAATGGCAGTCTAACAGTCAAATGGCAGTTAAATTCTTTTGGAACTGCTATACAAATTCCACACTAAGAGGCTTGGAAGCATTTTCATGCGTTAACAAGTATTGTTCTTCACAGACAATTTTAAAATCACGTGCTGCAATATCCTTTTCATAATTTCTTTTTGAAGTCGTAGGTTTACTTGTAAACATGTTGAAAATAAAAAAAAATTTAAAACAACCACGCTCAACGCTAAAATCTAAAAACAATTTTTGAAAAGGGAAAAAGGCTTATCATCTTCTTAAACAGAGTTTAAAATGAACTGATTCCGGCAGCTAGAAACAATTTGCCGATATTACGCTACATATTTTCTAGGCTCCGAATCCAGCATTCTGATTAGTCATGGATGCAAGTTCTCACTCCCTCTGCTTCATAAAGCGGCTACTTTGTGCCGATAGAATTACTTCTACCTTATCAACAACTGCTCTCCTAATATATTGCAGAATTACTTCTTGAAATTACAGAAATCGTAAATAGCCAACACCTTCGGAAAAACCTTTTTATTTGACATCATGCTGACAGCCAATATCTATAAACACTAAACTTCAGCACTGCAAGGAAAAGCTGAAATTCAAATGGAAATCCGAGATGTTAAAAATTAACCACCCCCGAGAAAAGGTGACTTTTTGGGCAGATTCGACCGTCCGAGAGAGGGAAAATTTATTTGTTTTTGTCTCACGTTCTCAACACTTTTCTCGGAACTTTAGAATGCTGTGTAATTGTAAGTTTTGGAGAATGATCTCATGTTTGGCTCTATACTAAAGAAAAGAAAAAAATCTTGCATAGCGCCTTTAAAATCTCACGCTGAAAATTTCTGTTTTCTTACATATTCTCTTCATGATAATTTTCTATTGTAATTCAATTAATTCAGTAATATTTTCATAAATTTATTGTAATTTTTCAATAAGTGTTCACGTGCCACAGTTACAACTCCCGCGTGCCACAATGTGGCACGCGTTCCGCTGGTTGGCCACCCCTGCTCTAACATATTAGAAGAAAATTTTAGTTGTTTATTAAAAAACTTCAAAAGGCATTTAAATATTTGTATTAATCAATAAAATGCTTAAGACTCAAAACACATTTTGTAATCAAAAAAGAAAGTTTTATCAAATAATGATAATTTTTTGCTGGACATTGAATATCTTCTACGTAAGAATCTATTTTTTTTTAATTGCTCAAATCATCTTTAGAAACTTGATTTTGAAAAAATCAATAATTAAATTCAAATAAAATTAACAGATTCTATTTGTAATTAAATTTAAGGACACATGTCGTAGTGTGTGTTTAGATTACTGGTGATAAAATGAGGTATATTTAAATTACTCGTAGGCTTAAAATTAGAAAATTTCTTTAAAAAATTCCTTCATTTTATTATAAAATTATTTTTTTTAATCGAAAATATATTGCATTTCTAGATAATATTTTTCTCTTATTGTTTTCCTAGTGGATTCCTTTTTGATGGGTAAGATACATAAAAAAATGATCTTTCCGATTCTGTAATTATTTTTTGTCTGAGTTTCATAGATTAAAGTTAGATAAATTATTTAAAGAATTTCTTCAATACTCCATCTCAGTTTAACTTGTCAGCGTTGAGAAAGGTATAAAATGTACCAATCTACTTGAAAAATAGCTCTACTTTTATGTTTTGAATTTAAATCCAAGAAAATAGATAGAAATTTGTAAAAAAATTGCATACGTTGTAGAAATTAGATTATTTTTACGTTGTAGAAATGTAATTATTTTTTAGACAAAGTTAATTAGTACTGTCAAAAGTGCAACGTTATAAAATTCCAGTTTGGCTGAAAACCGATTTTCGACGCCAACTTTTGTCATTGTTGTAACAATAAAATTATTACAACAATGCAGATATATCCAAGTTGGCGCCCAAAACTAGTTTAACGTTTTTAATTAATATCTTTTTAATTAATTGCAATATCGGAATATAAATGGTCAAAACATGCATTGTCATCCAAACTAAACGTGTATACAAAATTTCAGCTCAATGTGAGGAAGATATCAGCTTCAAAATTGAGTTGCAAGATTCCACCCGAACAAATTACATACATACATACATACATACATACATACATACATTGTAAGTTAAATAAAAGCTTTTAAAAAACAAAGC
>BMAO01039390.1:0-52022 GCA_019973975.1 Trichonephila clavata | reverse complement strand
ATATTTCAGTTCTTCGGGTATATTAAGCAATAACTCTAGAAATACTTCAGATTTGAGTAAATTTTAAATAAAAGTTTTTGAATAGACAATTTTCATGAATTTTAAAAACTTCGAATTTATCTGAATACACAACACCAATAAAAATGTAAAACAAGATTTATTTCAGTAATTTACAATTTAAAACACCTGTAGAGATGATGTTTAAAAATTTTTAAAATAAATAGCAAATAAGATATAGAACAAAATTTGTACATTGTATTTTATAATGATTTTCATCTTATTTGACTATGAATAATATATACATTTTCTACACACACTCCAATGCCAATTTTTGAGAGTTAAAATGCAGGTCTTTGTCTTGTAAATGAATATTCTCCTGAAATAAAATGCAACTGACATATCAAAACAAGTTAAAATAAATAAAGAAAAATGCAAGGTGTAGAATATATTGCTAAATCAATCATTGAAAAGAACTCCTAATGCTGTTACATTATCATTGCTTTCACAATCAATTCATTGAAAATGGAAATTATTCAAGAATGGCTTTACAATAACAAGGATATGCATATGAAAATATATTGTGTTACTTCAACAATCAATCTTTCTTCAGAAAAATGACATCTTTTCCCAGCTGAATATATGTAGGTTTTAATGAATTTATAAAAATGCTGTCTTTGCATTAATTCTCCTTTAACTAGAACTTTGTGTCTACATTGATAAAAGTAGGCTTAGGCTTAAAGTGGTATTTTGAAGAATGGAATTTTACTAAAACAAGATTAAGCTAATTTTAAATTAACATACCATAATGTACAAAGCAATGAATGTGCATTATACTAATGTATTAAAACTACATGAAAAGCAATTCCTATAAAATGGGACTTACTTGTTTCATTTCCATTTTGTTCTAAACTGGTGAACCTCAGCGTTGACTGTAGGAGTGCTAAGGTTTTGAGATTTATCACATGGATAGGTGTCATAGGTGGCTGCAGCCCCACCTCCAAGGTCAATGGGCTGGTCTGCCCATAGCAGGTTCACTACTAGAGTTCTGGGAAATTCCTGAGGATTCACTCGTGCCAAGTCTTTCTTGATGCCTCTCTGCCACTTTCAAGAAGAATTGCTATCATTTTGAAATATCTACCTCTAAGGGTGAAAAAGTCATTTAATTATTATAAGTTTAACCAATAATAAAAATTTTATTCACAGATTCATACACAATTTTAAAAATGCAAAATCTACCTACCTATATTACTTAAATAGAAAATATTCAAGTAGATTTCAGGTACATTTTACTTCAAATACAAAACAAAAAGGTTGTAATTATAATAATCTATCATAGTGACATGAATGATTTTGATTAATAATATACAGACCCAAAGGATTATATCAACACAATATTTTTAGGAAGCTATACTTTATGGCACAATAAGAAATGTATATAAGTGTAATTTAGCAAGTCAATTATAATTGTAGAGATAAAAATATTCCAATAAATTTTATATATATTTATAAACACTAATTCTTCCTTAATTATAACATTTCCTGTGAAATTTAGTACTCAACAAATAGTACATATTTTTATTAGATTTTAAAATGTAATAATATTTGGAAATAAATACTAACATGTAACATAATTTTCACCTAAAATAAGTAAATACATCTTTAAAATGCTAAAATGGAGAATAAGATTGTATTGAAATTATTCCGATACTCTAAATTCCATTATGGAAAACGTGATGCTTCCTGAAAATAAAATAGATTTACATATTACAAAACCAGAAAACCTTGATTTCTTAAAGGATCAATTATTTAATCAAATAATGGCCAATCTATAATGTCTGAAAAATAAAATAGTTACATTTACCATACACAATGCAAAACTTGATTTCTTAAGGAATCATATTAGATAAATAATGGCCAATCTATTCAACACACAGTGCATGCAAATTTAGTTTTAGTTAGGCACTCAATGTTCATTCTGCAGCTATCCATGCTCGATCAACTTCATACTTTACAACTTTTGAAAATGATCAAAGCATAAAAAGCATGATCAATGGTTGGAAGACACTTTAAGTAGATGTTGCCAAACTTTTGTCCATTGACCCTTGCCATAGTTTGGTGAGGCCTGCATACTTTGAACTTTTGCAATTTATCAACTTAAATGTCCTTTGACAACTGGTACTACTACTTATTTTAAAAGCTAAATTTCTAACTGCCAGAAATATAGCATTGAAAATTTAAGAATCATGTTAATGAATTAAATTAAATTAAATAAACATAAAACTAATTGGAACAAACAAATGCTTTTAATGAGAGGGATGGATTGGTCTTTAATAAATTTTCAACATTTAAAATCGAATCTTTCATGTTTAGCACCTAAATCTCCTTTTATAGTAAAGGTCATATTTTGTAACAGGTATGTCTTAAAGCCAAAACTGCTCAGTGGGATAGCATTACCATGCAACTGACAGTGTGGGCAGGTTCTAGAGATCAAAGCCTATTTATTTCGGTTTTGCATCCTTGAAAGATCCAGCTTGGGGCCCAAACACTGACTTTGAAGGAGCATAATATTGCTCCATTACACCACTAAAACTGCTGATATCTATTTCTAAATTTTATTTAAGATTCTTTGACTAGGGCCTATTCAAGCTCCTATAAGTAATATTATATATTTCAATATGACTATATGAATTTGTTTACTGCAGTATTATCATAAAAGACCCAATTTCTAAGCTAAGCTTCAAAATCTGAGCAAGCATTGAAATCTGAGTGAGGTAAAAATGTCCCGAGACACAGATTGTCTGTGATCAAAATTGAAATTTGCAATGTCAATATACTTTGTCTAATTCTGGAAAGAATGACAATGGCCTTGTCTTGAAAAATTTATGCTGTCAACCATATGTCATCCCAAATTAACCTCACGCAAATTTAGTAAGAATCAGTTAAATTGAGTAAAATTTGGTTCTACAAGATTAAATTTTTAAAATGATGAAGTCACATTAGTTCAATGAGGTCACTATTATGAATCTCATTTTCACCTCATGGACCTCTAATTATTTTTATTGTGCTGGACCCTTACAGGAGTCATGACCCTGAGAGTCTCCGAGACACCACTTACAGAATCACTGTTTTTGAAATAACATGTAAAACAGGATGTTAAATTCAAAGAGATAATGTGTGATGTACAAATAGTTTAAAGCAAAAATTTCACAACGTATTTTGTAGAAAATTGACAGAAAAATTACTTTTGAATTAATTTGATATATAAAAATATATACTTGATAAATTTTAAAAATACACATACACAGGGCTATTTTTCCTGTCTGACTAGTTGCAAATAAAACACAATGTGGGGAAAATTTTCATTTAGAACACTAGATTCCATACAAGCTACTTCTCTATATATGTTGCCCTCCAACCAGACCATTACATAGAATACCAACTTCAAAACATCACAATTAAGATGTCAAACCCTAGGACATCATTCAAGTGACCAATGAACTTATATCATCATGCAAATTTCACCTAAAATTTTCATTTTGAATATGATCTGTTTGATAGCTAATATCAAAGATACATGTTAATATTGATAATTGGCTAGATGAATTTTCCACAATAAAATTCTTTAAATTTAGTTATGATTTAAGCATGAATTTAAGGCAGAAGTTCAGTCAAAGATGCAGTCCAACTAATAAAATTAACAGCCTAGCTGCCTTAGGTGTAGATTTATCGCTCATAAAAGCTAACAGATAAAATGGTACACGAAGTTCTATAAGAGGATAATTTTCATGTTTGAATGTGGACTTTAAACACCAATATTCCACAAAGGATTATGTGCAAAAGTTTTGTGGAACTATTTAATTTTATTTATGTGCAGATAAAAATTATAGAAAGCAATATTAAGAAAATATCAATTTTAAACAATGGGATACATCTACAAAATTAAAGTGTTCTGAGTAAAAATATAAATTCAACAAGAAACACATTTTATACAGAAAATTAATAAGTGTTTTAATAATTCAATGGAAGAAATTTAAAAATGACATAGATTGACAATGATCAGTTATAAACAAGATTGTTTTATACCAGAAGAATAAAATCAAATGGTTCCAAATGTAAAATTGACATAAAAAGTTATTTACAAATTATTTTGATTACAGTAATCTAGAAGAAACAGAAAATTTCATGAGAAAAACTTTGTAATTGTGTGACAAGATATTTTGAAACATTCTTTTATCTACTTTCATTCACATAATTTTACCATTTTCATCCTATAAATTAATGAAGAGTCTGAAAAGAAGCTGGAAAGCAACTGAAAATTTCTTGAACTGAATGCTCTTTGAAATCTCAAGAACTCGAATGACAAAACAAATTTCTTCTACCGAAGCTAGCAGAATAAGTTATTGATTATGGTTTTGAAAGAATGTTTTAATACTATAAAAACTATCAAACATGAACATGTCACTAATATTACAAATTATAGTAAAACAAAGGAGTGGGGGCAGAAAGAAAAATCTGATATATGTGACCAAATCTTACAAGAAAAATAAGTATGACTTGGTAGGAGGCATTGATTCAATAGAATGAACTTCTGGATCCTCCTCTATTTAGAAACAAAATATATATACAATTTATTTGAATATGTGCTGGATATGAGTGGTGTAGAGTGGATACATTCATATTTGTATGAAAACTGATTACATTTTAACTTGTACATCTAAAAATAACCATATACTAACCATCAGAAAATCCCTAATGCAAAATATCTTTTCCCAACTGCAGGAGAGTAGGAAAACTCTATAAAACCATACATATTTTTTTCCTTTGCATTCTGTAGCTTTTATCCATGCAATTATATCTATAAATTTTGATAATAATAGTTTCTTTACTCGAGTTGCTATAAGTAATATAAGTACTACATATTTGGTTTAACTACATCTATAATTTAAACTAATTTATTAAAAAGTTTAGGTTTTATCTTTGTATTAATGTGCATCAACTAGAAAAACCTGATTTACATTTCAATCATTTATCTTTTGAAGTCATTTATTGAGTTTTCCTTGATTTTCGAGTGATATATTGGCATACATGCCAGAGAAACACATATATGAGGAGAAGAATTTTAGTAAGTAGTTATTACCTCAAAAGGACTGTACAATTTATGTAAAATCTTAAATTAATTTGTTTTTCTGATTTTTGCTTGTAACCTATGTATATCAATTAAAGGTTTTCGACGAAACTCAACTAAAATTAACTAGTTTAAAAAAATTTTGAAAGTTAAGGGTTTTAAGAAAATGTTTATACACCTACAAATTGACATATAAAGTGAACCATCAAATTCATGTATAACAAAAGTTAGATAGGTTCTCGAAAAATGAGTTTATATTTGATAAATATATTTTATGAATATTTATTGAAAATTCCCAGAAAATGTATAAATTCTAAATTCAACTCAAAAATAATAAACCATAAAATAAGACATCTTGATTCAAAATGCATACAGACTTAAATAACATACTAATAAACAATGGTAAAATAATTTCAGAAGCATTTATTGCTACAATAGAAAATGACTCAACATTTTAATGAAGGAAATTAATTATTTTCTTTCTGTAAAATCCACATTCTAAGTATTTTATCATTGGAAAGTGAATAAAATGGATATAAAGTTGTCTTAACTCAAGATTTTTAGATTAGAGCTCAATGCGAATATAGAAAATTATAAAATAACTAGGCTAAATTGCAAATTTTGACATGATTTTAACAATTATTGATGACCATAACGTCCCCCTTTAAAAGCTATAAATAGATTTTACTAAAATAATTTTATCCCTTAAAAGCAAATACAAATGACAGTATTCTTGGACAAGATTATATTTTGCACAACATCAATAATAGTTAAAAATCTCAAAAATACATGACCACCACAAAAGGAAAATATTTTAAAGAATGGTTAATGATATTTTTCAAGCATATCAAGAATCTGAACACTGCACTACCTCCACAAAGATGAAATTTCTTCTGTTTTTATGCGCAATCTGTATTATCCTTTATGGACGAATAGTACTAATTCATACAATATAAATTTACAATAAATCACACTTTTGATCTTTGCATTGATCATGATTGTAAAGTACAAATAGTGTTGACTATATCAGAACACAAGAATGAAGAATCTTATGATGAAAGATATAAGTCTTAGCTGAATGATAATTATACGTGAAGCAAAATTTTAAATATTTTATACTTCAAAAATTGCAATCAGGCAATGATCCTCATTACATAATGCAGGGTCTAACAACCTCTCAGCTGTGGAGGTCCAAAAACCTACCAACATGATTCAGCGTGCCAAGCAATAGCAAATATTTGAAACAATTGATTCCCACGAACAATCGCCATGCAGAATTGGAAAAATAGGATCAAAAATACAAATTTACTTATATGCTAATTATGCATCATTTAAGGATGTTATTGAGATAAAATATAATATGAAAACTATTACTTCAATCAAATAGTAAAACTTGGTACCTAATACTGTATATTTTAAATTTTAAGAAAACTTAAAATATGTGTTTTTAATATAAATCAAAGATTAAAATGTATATATATTAGCAAATTTCCTAAAAATGATTATGAAACTAAAATACATAAAAGTATAATTCTAGGTGCCTTAGAAGTTAAAATAAAAATTAAATATTAATGAGGAACCTTGTCCTATGATAATATTAGCAGATATCTAGGGTATAATTGTTTGCTTCAAGCTGACACAGAGTTAAATGTTCAGCCAGTTAAACAATTTCACTGTGGACTCGAAATATATTCTATGAAAAATTTGTTCACATAGACATGTGGGACAAAAGTGGAAAGCTGGGACCACAAGCTATTTTTCAATAGATTAAATCTTTCTGGCAATGACATCCAGCGATTTGAAATAGCTTTGATTTATTGCTGAAGTCTATCTTAAATTTTCTAAGTCAACTCCGTAAATTGCTTTCCTCATTACCATATACATTTCAATACAGTTAGCCTCAAAATTATCAGTGTGCCTCCACTCATATTGACAGTATGAATGCGTATTATTAATGTGGCATTAATCATGTTGATTAAAAAATATTGGGCATAAAAATTTTAAAGTTTTGCATCTTAAAAACCTCTCATATCCATATATTATGATCTTCAGCGTATATATGATATACATTCTATATGTCTCTGACTTCATGATATTTGAACTTAGATTTAAGTTTCTGCGTACTATCTATTATATCAGTTTAAAATCTATTTCAAGTTTTAGCCTTGAATTCAATTTCAGTTGTTTGTCTTTCCTTCATCTAAGTTCTAGTGATTATTAGTAATATTATGCTATCAGATAACATCAATGTACATAGCTCAATCCTTGTGTCAATTGGAAGATGTTGTCATATTAAAAATTTATTATGTGCTCATGCATGGGCATTAGGCTTAGTTCAATCAGTACCACAGCTAAGCCAACCTTAGAGCTGTACAGGGAAGATCGTCCGTGTTCACTTTCTTTAAATTATTTAAATTGTCATGTGTACTATGAAGATGAGGACATATAAAATTAGCTTCTTTAACAACAGTATTCATTACAGAAATTGGGCTGGGCGAAATTTTGGCAGCGTAAATTTCTGTGTCTTATGCTAATGGTAAGGTTCAATATTTTGTAATATGATTTTCAAAGTTTGACAAAATCTTTTCCTTAGCCAATCATTCTGGGAGCATAGCCTCAGTAGTTACACAAATATTTTACTTGTAATATATCTTTCTTTCAAAATGGTTTATAAATGAGAAGGATATCCTGCTTTAGTTGTATCTTACCTGAAACAAAGAATCATACATAATTCTTGTCATTCGATTTTATCACCAATGTGTCAATTACTACAAGGTGCAACATTTCCGATCTTTTCTTTCGTCAGGCAATGACTAAATGCAACAGTTCTTGTAAACCACGAATTTTGTCATTCCACGTGTACATTTTCTGCCTTTAGTTATTCTTTCAACAGTTCACTTGAAGCAGGTATTTCTTGAATTAGGTATAGCTTGTTGCAAGTTAGGTAAATCACTGACAATATTTCAGCACTTTAAATGTCTTCCTTTATATGTTGCCATCTGTAAAGGTTTTCTTTGCTTATCAAAGCAATGTGAAACTTACATGCAATAACTTGGTTTGACTAATTGGACACAAATGTATTTCTTTATACCAAACAGCTCTTTCTAAAACTTCATTTCTTAAATATTCTTAAATCACGGTCGCTGTGTTTAGGTTTGAAAATGTCTTTGTTACTTGACATACGACACTTTAGCAAATAGACATAGCTGCGATCTTTTTGTATGAATCAAATTCGTTGTCAAAATCTGAAATCCATACCAAGCTACTATTTTATGTCGATTTGATTCAATATGAACTATAGCAGACAATGAGAAACAAATAATATACAAATTTTACTAAAGTAACACATAATTTTCGTAACAGTTAAAGTGAACAAAATAAAATTAAGCATCACTATTAACTTAGCATTGAATTCTACTCTTGTAGTATACATTCGGTTATTATAGAAAACTTAAATGTGTTCTAATATCTATTTCCTATTAGCTAATTAGCAAAAGTAAAGCATAAATAATTATATTTCTTTGGCACAACACTCAAAAGATGAATTTTCTCTAATATTTATCAAAAGGACCTTTGTTAGTGATATGATTCACTTGCTAATTAGCCCATAATTGTGCTTTCTTTTCACCAAGTTTATTTCAATCAAGTTAAATATGTGATTGGATAACTGTTTTATTTAATATATTTCCGATGGAAAATGTCATTAGCAAATTTTGATTTATACCTATGACATTTGTTTCTTTTTGATGATGCCCAAACTTTTGGTGGGTAAAGACAAACCACTTACTTTTATTTACAGAGCATTGATGAATAGTTCTCAATTTTGCAAGAGTATTACTCAATAATTTTATTTGTGTTGAATATTTAGGCTAATAGTAAGTCACATTTAAACAGAAAATGTTTTTACATAAAACATACAAACTACAAGCAAGCTGATTCAGCACAATAGTTTCATAGCAAAAATCGGAAATGAAAAATAACGCTATATAAAATGTACAAAGGGATGAAAGGAGAGCAATTTGGCACAAATATAGTATATATCTTATAATTTTGTAGAGTGGTGATTATTGCCACTGAGTGCTCAATTGCTTGCATGGGTTGCCGACCTCTACAGTAATGTGTGCCAAAGCTATAGAAGATGAAATTAAAATCTCAGATCAGTGTTTAAAGACATAGTCCTTTGCCTCCACAACACAACAATTTTAAGTCACAAGTGGGAGAGTAGTGAGAGTTATGATATGGCCTTCCTGTTGCTTTATAGTGCAATTGGTGTGGAACTCATAATTTTGAACTTGGTCAAGTGACAAAGTGCTTTCGAGTTAGCAACCCCCTCCTAACTACCACACCAACAGGAAGGCATCGAGGCCTTGATAGATTTAATGCACATCTATCTCCTCTACAGAGGGTTTTCAGTGGAGATCTAACCTGCAATACACCCGGCCATGAGTTTGTGATGTAATCATTAAGCTACAGCTATGTTCCACCAAAATAAATCAGAAGGTGACAGTTCCTTGTAGAGAGCATAAAATCAAAGTTTAGCAACAAGATCAGAAACTTATGAAGTGTTTAATCTACTGGTAACTTCCATTTAAGTTTCTGCACTATTTTAGCTTTATAAGTCAAAGGATGCATTTACAAATTGATATAAATGTAAACTTACAAGATATTACATGAAACAGCTGGAAGATTTAGTCTAAAAGATAAAATTAGATGATAAATTTGGCAAGCAATTAATGGACTAAGACCATAGGGAAGAGAATGTCTCAAGTAATACATAATGGTTTAACCTTCTTGCTGCATAGTGCTGCATCTGCACTAAGTGCACTTTGCCCGTGGAAATCACTAGCAGCAAGAGGATTAAGAATGAGTTCAAAGAGTTCATATATTATGTGTATATACCATAAAAGAAAATAGAATATTCTTTCTTCCTTGGATATGGACAAGGTGTGGGCTAGAAATAAAATTATATGAAATAGTAGTAGGAAAATAGATTTTAAATCAAAATATATTAATAAAATATGCAACAATTTCAGGAGTAGTTTTGGTTTACTTATAACAACAAACTTTAAACTTTTTGATAGTGTTATACAAAACAAGCCATGCTCCATTGCAATATGTATGGTCAAAATAAATATATTTTTAAACCAAATGCATTAAATTACAAAGTTAAACTTTTGAATTAAATTTAATGGGAGCCTCTGAAGCAGCTTGTTTTGAATGTTCAAGATTTATTTTCCTAAAAGGCTTAACTTCCCATGCCTCCATATGCATGCACTTTAAAGTCAACTTTATTATGTTAAGCTCATACTCATTCACCCCTTTTGAGATAAAAATGGAGCTTCTTTCTTGAATATCACTCACAGGCCAGAAAGTTATTTGAAAAGTCTAAATCCATGAAAATACTGAAATATGAACACATTGTTTAATAATACTTTATTGTTTGTGCTTTATATATTTGTTACTTGTTATGCAAGTTATTTATTGTTTAAAGTAAATTTTACAGAATATAGACAAACCAAAAGCTAATTTCTATTGTGGATGACCATTGAAGAGATTTTCTTTTGTTGTGTAGCAAACGGATGTTGAAATGTCCGTACATTTGTAATGAACAAGAAGCAATACGTAATAATTTGTATTAACCTTTTGAAGACGGCGGGTTTTGAGAGAAAAGTTGCTTAAGGACGGCACTTTCAGCTGTGTTGGCTACCCCTTTTTGGTCATTGACAGATGCTACCATATAACGGCGGACAAAAGAAGCAAAATAGTAATTGGCCTCCCGCTGCTCAATGGCGATTTTCACTGCTTAGAAAGTCCCTAAATACAAAGATTCTCCCTTTCTTAGGGAAACAGGTTTTCTTGAAAAATCCAAAAAATTAGTGATGATTTCAGATCAAGAAATTTCGGGAAATTTATTTATTTTTAAAAAAGAAATTTCCTAACAATTTAAACTATATTCCATCTGGATTTCTTTTTAAGTATTATTAAGAGCATTGAGAGAAATAGCGTAAAACAAAGATAACAATAAGAATCATTGCATAAAAAAAATTAAACGTTTATTTCATTGTAGACAAAGGTGCAATAAACTAAACCAAATTTAATTGATTTTACTCAAGTAAAATGTATTTATATTTTGATAAAATATAAATATCATTTACTGATATTTCAGTAAATTCATAAAAATAGAGGAAATGTTATAAATTTATTTTTCATTACTTTAAATGCATGAATTTGATACACATAAACTTAATTTATGCTGGTGTTAAAACTTAAAATAATCAAAGTAGAAATAAGAAATAAATAATAATATTCCTTATAAATTACAGGTAATTCTAATCAATAACATAAAAGAAAAGGCAAAGTGTGAGAGCTTATCTCTTTGTCATAACGCAAAATTCAGATTTTCGATAATGAACTATTCTAAACTAGTTTATTACTCTGAAGATTTTAAAAGTTTTTAATAAAAATATCTGTTTTGAGAATTGTGCATAACTCTTTAATCAAGAAGATTAATACGTTACTTATGTGTAGTTTTAAAAACTTGATAAGATTTCGCAACTTGTGTATACCAATAGACATATCGCTATAAATCAGCAATGATTTTTTGGGAACTGCATTGTTACTCAATTTATAATTGTTTTTCTCTTTCCGAAATGCTAGCAAAATGCATAATACCTCTTAAGAAATTTCTTATATAATTTCCGTAAAGAAATGCTAGATTTGAAGCATAATTGTCATTTTTTATTCCTTCTGTAATTCATTCTATTTTGATACATAAGAATTCATAACACTTATTGAATCCTAAGTTTAAATCTGAATTTCATGAACAAACTTTGTTCAAAAATTAAATTTTCATTTTCCTTTTATGCAATTCTTCCTATGCATGCTGTAAATTATGATAAATCATTTAATGAGTGAGTGAGTAAATGAATATTAATGTCACATTGTTCAGCTACTTGAGGGCTTTTGGTGACGAACCTCGTAATTTTGAACCGTGGTCAAGTGATGAAGACGACACCTGAGTTAGCACTCCCTCTCTTAACTACCACACCAAAGGGAGGACGTTTGAGCTCTCGACAAATTTAAAGTGCACCACTCCCCTACAACCTAGACCACTAGGCTACCGTGACTACAAAAATCATTTATTGTGTGTGGCAAATAAATGTAATAAATAACATAATCACCAAATTTAAAAAAAAAAAAATGGTTGTGATTAGGGGTTTTATCATGTTGTAGAGTTGATACGCATTAAATCAAAACTCTTACGATGCCATGGTGTGGAAATTAGAAGTGGGGGTTCTAGCTCGGTTATCGGTCTTGTTACTGGATCGTCATTTAAATTACGAGGTCCGTCTTATTACTTTGCCCCTTATGTTACTTGTAAATGAAATATTAATAATTTATAAATTTACCTATGTGTCCCTTATAATAAATTACTTATATACACAAGAAATTTAAAATTATATTTTTCCAACAATAATAAAGTATTTTCATTAGTAAAAGAGAGGAAATGCTTTGAATTTTTAGAATACTTGATAGTAAAACCGCAAACACAAACTGATAAAAAAGACAAAATATTATGACTACAAACATTTTTAAGTTGCCTAGAAGCTTCATGCATTTTAAACTTGTTTATATAAAAATAATATATTATTCTTATGTGTACGTTATTGTTTCTTTAGCTAGTAATGACAGCATACAGGGGCTTCTTATTTTTTTTTCACCTTTCGTACAAAAAAATTATATCCTTAGCCTTCAGATTATCCTTACTTTTTATTCAAAATTTCAAAATAATTGCATAATATTGCTTAAGTTATAAGATTACTGCTCTGAGAGAGAGAGAGAGAGAGAGATTTTTTGTGCGATAATGGACTGATTTTTGTATGTGATTTTGTGCATAAGATAGAGCCAACACATTCCTACGAAGTCAACTCTTTTGATCAACATTCAAAATAATTACAAAAATCTTTTCTTCTCAAAGCACAGACTCCTCAGTCGGGTTACAGATTGTAACAATTTTTCTTTTACTTTCTTTGACTTTCTTCAAAAAGAAGGAAGTCTTTATTTTCAAATATATCGCTTTTTTACTCCCTCCCCATGCTTTGTTTGGACAGGGTCTTTTTCACCTTATCTCTCAAAATCTAACACAGTATCAGTTCTCGAAACTGTTAGTTTCATTCTCTTGATAACGCACGTAAAGTAGAAGTGGGCCTTCTTTTAAGTTGTTCGCATAGTTTCTCTATTTATCCTATGTCCAACAATTTAATAGAAAAGGAAATGCATTTTCTAATGCTTTATTTCGACAAGAAGAATAAAGGAAGAATAGTTTTCAGGGTACTTGAAAGCAATCTGGAAGATTTACAAGAAGGCAGATGTGAATTTCTAAGTTTTATTGCACCAAAAAGGCATATGGTAATCAATAACGACCAAAACCTGAAGGAATCAACAATAATCAAGAGGGAGAAGCATTATTTGTCCATATAAAAGCTTTTACAACTTGCTTTTCGTGCTCATTTACAAGAGCCACGTGACTGTATTCAGAGTTTCAAACGTTCAATAGCCTGAGAGCACACCCCAACACTCCTTTCTTATTATGTATGATACTACAAAGAGTGACTGACTAATAAATAAACGGGGAAAAAAAGAAAACGAACAGGTTTCTTTTTACTTCATTATAACTATCTTTTAGACTACGTTCTGATTATATTTATTTTTAAGATGGATTTTAGAGCATTTTGCAAAATTTTTCGTATTATTATTATAAAGAAAACTTTATTTTTTTAAAAAAAAACTTATTTTAAGTTCTAAAAATCACGAAATCCAACACTATAGAACTTTCAAAGTATAATATATAACAAAATCAAAAATTTCATTCTTGCTTCTATGGTTTTTGTATAAATCGGGACATTTTTCTTATGCTGAAGAACTCGTAATATTCGTTTTCAACAAATTTGAAAGAAAAAAATATCGGAATTGATAGTTCTTGTTTCGAAGGGACACAACTTTTATACATCAACTGTCATAATAAAAAATCTCGAAGTTAGTATCTTGCATTTTATAAAAAAATTCGAAATACTGAAATGAATAGTTTTAAAAACCTATAACAAATATTTCTATAATTCTTTTGTTGCAAATATATTTTCTTTTTTCGTTTTTTGTTGTTTATACACGATAAAAAATAGGTTTTTTTGGGGGGGGGGATATTTCGATATAAAATTTTAAAGAATTGAAAGATGGTCATGTAAGCATTCAGTTTTTTTTGCATTTTTAAAGTTTAAATTCTTCAATTTTAAGTTTCAACTATTATATATCAACCGTTACAATAAGTAAAATTTGAAAGGTATTTCTTGTATTTCACAAATGTATTCACAAAACTAAAATGTATAATTTTAAAAGTTTATTGCAAAAATCTGTAAGACTCATCTATTTTCACGAAATAAATAATACGAATTAAATATTGTAGAACAAATTACCTTTTGAAAACTTTTTTGAGAATCTCGATTAGTCCTAATAAATTGAGTATCTATTCAAGCAGTCATAGTATATTATATTTTCCAAGCCTTATTTTATTCAAATATTTTTTAGTATGTGTTCCCTTTTCGAGTTTTTTGTTATTTGAACAGGAATAAAAAAAGATTTGACAATGATTTAATTCTTCAAAGAAAGAATGCAAATAATTTTCATACAAGAATTAGTTGTGTATGCCGTTTCAAAACATAAATTTATTAGTTTTTAATAATCTAAAAAAAAATAAATAATTAAATAAATTATTTATATTATTTTTCTGCTCAATTTTGCAAAAAGAAATTGGAATTGTTCAATATATATGATAAGAAAAACTTCAATATAATAATTGTAACACCTTCTTCCTGCGTAAGATTAAATCTGCTAGTGAGGGATAGTCATAAGAGGGAAAAAGAGGGAATTCTAGACTAGTGGGAAAGAGAGGGAACTATCCTCCCCCCTATCTGAATACAAAAGAGACCGGTCAAGTGATTGACGTTCCTGGATTTTTATAGACCCTATGGTGATCCGAACACTGTTAAAGGGGGGAAAGAAGAACTTGGTCGCTACTCCGACCAGCGCCGTCCTTTAAAGGGCTGTTCTTTTTGGTGGCACTATCGACCAGCCGTCCTCTAAAGGTTAAAGGATATTGCGAAAAAAACATTCATAGACAAAATTAACTTTATTAGAGTTTATTTTATTTACATATATATAAATATGCCTATATTTAACAAAAGTCAATGAAACAAAATTTAAGTAATTTAATACAAAATTTTCCAATTTTTTAAAAACAAAACACTTATTGAGTTTTTGGAAAGTCAGATTTATTTTTTTAAACCATCAAATTGTTCAATATCATCCATTTTGTTATTTATTTCACCATTGGAATGTGTGTCTAAATAACTAAGCATACTTTTCATGACTTTCCTCATTTTGGATGATGAGGGAACAGGAGTTGCATTATTCATTTCATTTTCATCGTCAGAATCTGCATCAATGATATTTTTTTAGTTTTGAACACACTCCAAAATGTCCTTGCCATAAAATTGGTACTGTACACGCATAATCTACTGCAACGAATTCTGATGATACAGTGGGATGGTCCAATGATAGTCTTAAGCTGGTGCTTTCTGTATTTTGTTCATTCCCAGAAGGAAAATACTTCTTGTGTAAAACGATTTTTGTTTCGTGTTAAGAGAAAAATAATGCATGAAAATACATAGTAGTTTGTTGGGACTAGTGTATTATTTAGTATTAAGCATTTTTGTGTTAAGTGTATTTCACTGTATGTTGAATGCATGTTGGATAATTTTCTTTTTATAACAAGAACAGATTTAATCTAAAGTCGTGCACTTACTTAATTGGAGGGATGACTTAACTTTATGGGGTATGAAAATATTTTGACATTTAGTTAATATGTAAATTATTGCAACTATTACAATGGTATTTTTGTCTCTGACATAAATTCTGTTAATAGCTATCTTCTAAAAGAAAAATGCCCTTTGTTGTTGTCTGAGCATTTGCGTATTGATCACTTTGAACAAAACAATACTGTTTAGATTACCTTTCATTTTCAAAATTGTCTTTAAAAGAAAAATTAATCACCAAATGAAGCCTTACCAGATCTGGTTCTTTAGGGGGAGGGGGGTGAAGGAAATGGTTGTGCGTACTATTTAAACATCTTGGCATTATATTAATACGAAATACATGATTTCTATTTATTATTGGATATGGTACAAAATAAAATATCAATGGTTCTTGTTACTTTTTCTCCTTAGTATCTTTTTTAAAGGATCTTTAAAATATTCTTCCTGTTTTCAAGAGTTTTATCATAAACAGATTTTTATTTTTATTATGTTTTCCTTTAAATACTTTCAATTGTTATTTCAGTGTGCTTGAAATTATTAACTGTGTTAAATTTCGAATTCATTTTAGAAATGGTTTTTTAATTATATAGATATTAATAGGCCTTCAATTATACATTTTCTTGTGGAAGAAAAAAAATTGAAAATTCTCCATTCGTGATGACAGATAAGCTGCAGTTAATCTCAAAATTGTCTTCGAATACTTTGCAAAACATTTGGTTTGTGGCAATGTTTTATAAGTCACAAATTAAAGGATTTTTTTAGTTATTTGGAACATACATTAACAAAGAGGAAAATTTTTTTTAAATGGCCACATAACATTAGCTTTTTCATTTTAAAATTGGCTAATTAAAGTAGAATCTTATTAAAACAATTTTGTATAAGCAGAGGGATGCCTCCTCCTCAAACTTAAGAAGAACCATTATGGAAAAAAGTAAATGAAAAAAAAATGAGTATTACTAAAGAGATGCATAATTATTTTTTGACATAATCACTAAGATTCAGGCATTTGTCATACCACTGGAGTTTTCAAATGCTCTTGTGATGGTAGCTTCATAAACCAGTAACAGCCTTCAAATGGGAGTAATTTTTTTTTTATCGAGTTATGTGATGCGGCTATGGACCCTGGCATCGTGGATTAGGACCTTGGATTAGCACCTTCACACCCTCTTTGAAGAATGTTGCTGCCAGTCTTCAAAATGGACCTGATTGTGTGGGAAAACATTGTTTCTGTTGAATCCTCATGCTGCTAAAAATCTGCCTTGTCAAATGGCTGGTACATGTTAAAAATGTTATGGGCTCAGTCTTCAGGTATGTGTGCTGTGGAAGTTGATGCCAACTCAGGCATCCTCCTCGAGATTTGACTTTTAAATGTCTACTACTAATGTTTATGTTTGCATACTTTATCATTAGAAAAATGCAGCCACTCGACATGCATTTCCACCTTTGCTGGGCTTGGTTTTGTTTTGCTTGCATTCTTTGGAAAGTATAACTAAAGCAGTATTTACCATGATCTTTTTAGTCATTTTTTTATAATAAAGGATTATTAACAAAAACACTAGTGGTCTTAGCATTAACGAGTATTTTATGTACTTCAGAAACTGAAATTGCGTTGCACAAATATTTTTATTATTCATATGGGAATTTTTTTCCAGCATTATCAATTACTTTCAGCTACTATGAAAGAGTATATTTTCGAAATGTAATGTGTTCTCCATCGGCATTTTAAGGACACATCTAAACTTCAGACATTGTGTTTAAAATATTTTATTATCTCTTTTGACTTACAGAATAAGATCTGTAATGTGTATCACAAAACACTTGCACAAAAAAAGATTTAGGATTGTATTTGAAATATTTTAATCAGTTTATTTTCTAGAATTTTATTACTACACGTTTGAATGTCAAAGTTTTTTTTATTCTTCCCGTGTACGGGGTGCTCCCACCTTTTTAAAAATTTCAATTTAAAATTCAAAACCCCAAAAATGGATAATTAAGAACTGTAAGTTTTTCAAAGTTTCATTAGTGATTACTTGATCCTTGTCAATTTTTTGCAAAAGGTTGCTACCTCCAACAAAATATTTACCATTATGCATATAGATAGCTGTGGATAGTCCTTCTGAAGATCAGTGTTTAGAGGGGGTGGATGCTCATTTAATCTGTAGAGTCTCAATTGCTTCCTGTTTGTGTGTTAACTAATTGAGGGAGATGCTAGTTCAGGTGTCGTTCTTACAAGGTCCGTAGCCAATAGCCATCATGTTGCTTTATAGTGTGATGCTAATATTGCACACATTTGCTCACTTTCATTCCATATAAATTGTTTTAAAGAAAGTGAAAATGTTTTAGTAGATTTATATGAAATACGAGTTACAAATATGTTGCTTGCAAAATTGTTTCATCTTTCAAGAAGACAAGCTCGGCTTAATGTATTCCTACTTCAAAAATGACAGCCACCTTTTTACTATAGAGTGCAATTTTATTTCTGTAGTGCTTCTCACACAATAAATATCCAATTTTCAAACATTGGTAATAGCACTTTTTTGAAAATATTGTTGTTCTTTTTAGTAAATATAAGTTAAAAGCAGGTTTATATAATTTAATCTCTTCTGTTTCTTTTCACTTCATCTCGCTCATTTTTCGAGCTAGTAATTTAAATCAGCATAAAGAATCAAATATGAAATCTCTCAAAGTTGGTTTTTAAAAGAGGCTATGAACTTTTGATGTACATGCTTATTATTCTGATAGATGCTGCTTTTAATTGAACCGTTTGAAAAATGTTAAACCCATGGTAACATGTTTTTTGAAATTTGAATGTGTGCTCTTATAAAGCAGTTATATCCTATGTTCCAAAATCAAGATCCATCATATAATTTTAAAAGAAACTGATTATTTTTATTCCAGAAAGTTGATATTATACATGAACAGTGATATCCTTTTTCTCGTTAAATATGTATTGCACAATGGATATAACATAGTACAAAATATTATCTTTCACTTTATCATAGTCATGGCCTCTGAAGAGTGAGTATATTGATGAGTTTCAAATTTTTGGATGAAAAAAAGTTATTG
The DNA here is from genome assembly GCA_019973975.1 of Trichonephila clavata. Taxonomy (NCBI): domain Eukaryota; kingdom Metazoa; phylum Arthropoda; class Arachnida; order Araneae; family Nephilidae; genus Trichonephila; species Trichonephila clavata. The sequence goes on along the minus strand of BMAO01039390.1, from coordinate 32,963 downwards.
TAAAAATTAAAAAAACTATATGGATAATTAAAAGTTTTGGTGTAGAATTGAGAATGAAGTTATAGTGTTGATAATACATTACTACAATTGAATTTTAAGTGATATGAAATGAATAGTGGAACAAACCTTCCTCAACTATAGAAATACTTATTTTTCAGATTACCTTCATAAATTTAATTCAAAATTATTTTAATTAAAATTACTGTACCGTGAACCAAACTAAATATCTGAAAAGAAAAACATATTAAAAATTATGTATGGTACAGTATGTTTCTTTGCCATGTGTAGGAGTTTCTTGTAACAATGTTGCACCAGTAAGATTGTGAGGGGTCAGTGCAGATGAATACAGACATTGAAGTAGTGATTATATGTAGTTATTACATACAAACCAGCTTTTACACCTTTCAGACTTTGGTTGCACTTTTATGCCTAATGTTTGATAAAAATATTTTTATGACAATTGTAGTAATTTCAAAATAAATTATCAACTTAAAATATACACTTCTAGAAGACTTAAACTCTTAAACAGCAATTTTTAATCCTTTTCTTTTGTGTCTAAAATAAGTCAATCTGTACTTAAGAATCGATTCATAATTATGAGTAAATAATTTAAAGATCTTGGGAAAACAACATTGCCTAGATCAGAGATGAGCAGCTTGTTTTGATACCAGAGGGCCATACTTTTTTGAAGTGAATGCATTTATTATAATAAAAGTTAAATAAAATAATTGCAGTTTCATTTGATTTATTGCTAATTTAATATTGTCTACAGCTGCAGTTGCATTTAATTTTAGAATTAGTTTAATGAGACAAATGTACCCTATGTCTTAATTTTCTACAATTTTTTTTAAAAATTAAGAGCAAGATTTCTTATTTAAATTCTTGTAACAGCCTACAAGTTTGTCAGCCATCTTACATCCATATTTACTCTTGTAGAACTTCATACTAGAAAAACTTTGCTCACAAATAGATGCCAACTGAAATATTGAGAACAACTTCCCCATAAATTTCCATACACAAATTTTTCAGATGACAAAGATTTGTAAAAGTCAGTGTCATACCATTAAACATTTTCTTCACATTGTGATCTGACTTGGAGGCAATAAGTTCAAGCAGTAGTTTCTTGGTTGTTGTATCAGTTGCACTGTTGGAAAACGAATTCCATTGTGTCCATGGGGGTTTAAAACACTGCACTGTTGTTCTCAAAAAGGTACTCTGTTGTCCAGTGACAGATTAAAAACATAGCTTGGTTAAATAAAGAATGGGACTGTAGCAGGGATGGCTCCGAAAGGGTTGCCTGTTGATATCAAACTTGTGCTCTGATCCTAAGACATGAACAGAAACCAGTAGAGCTTTAAGGTATCCGACTACGTTGAAAATGCCATTTTCGGTCAAAAATCGCATTTCCTTTTTATTTTACCATTTTAAAGTTCAAGCAATTAGCTTTCTAAATCTGTCTTTGTTTTGTCTGTGCGATAATTAGAAAAAAAGTTACAGATGTTTAAAATATTTTTACAGCTGTCATTCGAAACCGGAAGTGGTGAAATCGAAACCGGAAGTTGTCTGTTTAACATGCTTTTTACCGATAATTTTTGCAGTTTCAACCCATTATAATTTTAAAAACTATTTCTGACAATTTTTTTAATTATTTAATTGATGGGCAACAATTTCGATCTTTTAATTCGACTCTTGCGATTGGCAACATTTGTTTCTTCTGACCTCACATGTTTTTGTTTTGATTTGTGCCTTACGAATTTTGATCCTAAATTTCTTCTAAAAACTTAACTTTTTTCGATTTAATTGTACAATTTTTGATCGTTGATGGTTTCTAGACATTCTGCTTTTAAAAATTCAAGTTATAATGGTTCATAAAACTATAAAAATAACTTCTTGAAAATGCAACAGTGGACTGATAACAGTAGATTGGTAACAAAAACATTGGAAGTAGCAAATATTCAAACTTGTAATGAACAAAAACTGGATTCACTGAAGAATTTTTCACAGTGCAAAGAATGTTTTAATGGAACATTAAGAGGTTATGGAATATTTTATTTAAATATTTTGGGAAGTATGTTTTTCTCAATTTGTGTTTCTTCAATTGTTTTGAGAAGAATCTGTACCTGCATGAAGATTACTTGTTTGGACTGACTTCTAATGTGACTTTAAAATGCTCCAAATGTACTTTTATTGTCAATTTTTCAGCTACTAAAAAGCTTAAAAACCAAACTTCAATTAATTTGCAACTTATTTGTGGAATGTGAGTTATTGGAAGATGACATTTGTCTGCGAAAAAGTTACGTGCTAAGCTGAATATGTTATGCCGTATTGCAAAAAGAGCATATAGACTTTGTGAAAGAAATATCTTGGCTGCTGCTACATCAACGGCTAAAGATGTCATGAATGCTGCTGTGTTGGTAGTAAAAAGCATTACAAAATGTTCCAACACGTCAATTGGAGAATGTGGAATATCCGTTGACGACAGATACATGGACATTCTTCCCTAAAAGTTTCTATAGAAACGTTATCCATCGCCACTGGGAAACTTCCAGATTAGGAAATTATGTCTAAGTTTTGTAGAATTCTAAATGTCTAGTCGAACATGCGTGTTCCTGCATTCATCTGGTATTTACTTCAATCATGGAATCTGTTTGTGCGTACAAAATCTTTGTGTGATTTTATACCACGAGATCTTAAAACAATGTTGATTTCTATGGTGTGTGATGGTGATTCCCAAGGATACATTTTAGTTAAAGATCTATTTGATGTCAACAGTGTCATAAAATGAGTGCCTAATATACTTCTAAGAAAGAGTGAGTATTCGGCAAAGAAAACTTAGAAAAAGCCAGAAAAACCTCGGTGGGAAAGAAAAACTTTCCAGTGTTATGATTAATAAAATTCAAAACTATTATGGCAGTAACACCAATCACGTCAAAGCTCTGCTAAGTGCGGCATTTTTTCTCGGTGGCTCCATCAGAGAGATACCCATGTATGCACCATGCCCAAATGGAGCTGAGAGCTGGTGTGAGTATCAATGAAGAATAGCCACCGGAAAAAATATATATAAATAAAGGTGTAAGCCTTTCCATGAAACTTTTAAATATTGTTAAACCTGTGTATACAAAGTTGTTTGATAAGCAGTTATTATAAAATTGCCTCCACGGTGTGACACAAATGTAAACAAATCATTTAACGCATTTTTTTTTGGCAAATTGTTCTGAAAGAAACTTTTATTGAGCTGAAAACATTTTCTTTGGGTACCCATATTGCTGTCATTATTTTTAACAAAGCTTTTATTTGTTTGTTTGAAAGCTTTTGGCATAAATGCAAATTATTATACACTGCGTGATGACAGATTTCTTGCCATCATTCGCACAGTGACTCGAAACAACATTCTTTGCCTTTTTAAAAATCAGCCAGAAAAAAAATATAGGACCCAAAGAAAGTTAAAATTTAATAAAATAGCAAGGAGTGGAGGTGTTAAATATAAATCATTCAAGTTTTAGTAATATACTTGTGATATTTTGTTTTGAAATTACATTTATAAAGTTTAAATGCATTTTTCTCAAAACTGTTTTTTTTTTGTAAATTTCTTGATATTTCAAATGTGATATCTAAAGAGCCAATAGAGATACTTGTATGAAATTTTACACAAATGTTATTAATAGTATTATCTAGAGGTTGGACTAGCAGCTAAGAAATTGAACAATTTTTAGTGATTTTATAGTTGGATTTCCTTATAAAAGTATCGAAAATTTGAATGAAATTCATAGGTTGTAGCTTCGATTAGCTATAACTTTTGATTAAAAGAAAATAATTTAAAACTTGTAGTACAACCTCTAGAAATGTGTTTGAAAAATGTGCTGCAGCAATTTTTTTTGTAAAATATAAATTATTTTTAAAAATAGAGCCTTTGAAAAAATTAAAAAAATTAATTAAAATTTTAAATTTTTGTAAATTTTAATGTATGTATATTATTTATAACTGTGTTTTTTATCATAGTGCAAAAAATGAAATTAAAAATGTAAAATTTTTAGTGAATTTTAGAAAAATAAAAAAATAGGTCTCCGAACGTAGTCGGATACCTTAATATAAGGACTTTTTCGGATAGTAATAGGATAACAGAGCAAATTGAATTTGGGCTCAGTTTTCTTGTCTACTAAACCCTGCAGATGGTCTCTTAGTAGAAACATTTTCTGTGGTATTTTGTTTTCCTAATAGCGAAAAATAAAAGGCGAATCTTTGATCCCACATGGGAAAGAAATCTCAGTTCAAAGCAGATTTGGTGACTATCTTGGTGGGCTGTTATTTGCCCACTACTGGCTTAAAGTATTTTACAGTGGTTGGTGATCATTAAAAGAAGGTACAGTTATTATCTTAAAATGAATTGAATTGTGATCACCAGTTGCAGCTTATTGTGACAAATGTATTAATGGCAAAAAGATGCTAATCAAAATACTCAGTAAAATTAAAATTTATAAAATATATGGTTAAAGAATACTAAAGGTTATTTTTTTATCAGTTCAGTCTTCTGTTTTAATTATTTTAAATTAGGGCTTACATTATAAGGGAATAAACAAATGTGTGAATGTTTAATGGAAAAAAAACCATATTAGATGTTTCATATAAATTTGTTACAAAGTAGCATTAAATCAAAAAAATTTAAAGTTATCATTGTACCAGAAAATATATTTTCTTTCTGTTGTGTACAATTGATGATTTTGGTATAAGATATATATTAGTTAAATACTATTTATACAATGTATATATAAGTAAATTACAAAATGTTTACTGCTAAATATTTTTAATATCAAAGCTGTGTGATAGTTATGCGAAGTTATGTTAATTATAACTTTGAATGTGGAACTTGCTTTTGCTTGAGCCACACCTGCTTATATAGTTTTCACTTCTTTATACACAAAAATATACTCTAAATTTCTTGTAATTTTTTTGGAATGTTTACATAATATTAAGCTGTGGTGATAGTTTTAAGCAGTAATAAACGCAGAATTTTCAAATTTTGTAATCTCTTCTATTTTATTAATAGTTTGATTATGAAGAAAATGTAAGAAACCAATGAAGATTTTTTCTGCATTTGACTATGATTTAAAATTATGAAATCTTCACCAATAATTCATTCTACATCTAGTTTAGATCAATCTAGAGGCTGTAAAATTAATATTACCTAAAATGAAACCAAAGTTGTTTCTGCAAAAAAATTAATGAAAGTTCATAGAACTTTTTACAGCTTAAAGTTATTGATAGGAAACGTTTAATTACTGGAATCTCTCTCTGAAAATTCCTACCAGAGTATGTCACTATATTGTAAACAGAATCGTTCCTTATGAAAGAGTTTTGACAAATGATAAATTCAGTTAAAAGGTATGGGAATGTTTGTTAGAAATATATTCACTTGTGCAATTATGTAGATTTCTACAATTAATTATCATTAGGGAGAAGGTTTAAATCAGCTGTTGCCAACTGGTGGTCTGAAAATTTTTTGATGGTCCGCTGAAACATTGGAACTTTCTCTTGAAACGTATAACACTTGAAAGAAACGTGAATTTTTCATTTAAAAAAAATATTAATTAAATAAAAGTTTTCAAATTATTGTATAAATAGATTGACTTTTTAAAATTCATGTTAGTGGTCTGTCAAGTATATTATGTATTTAGTGCCAGAAGGTTGGCAACTGCCGATTTTAATAGGTAGTAGAAAACGAATGTGTTTGGTAATGTCAATCAGTTAATAAAATTCTCATGAATTACAGTAGTGTAATGAAATTTCCACTATTTTTTGTTTAGCTTGTTATAAAATATATTGATTTATTCATGAGTTATCTCTGGACAAACAAAGAAAAGTACTTAAGTGTGCCCATATCAATATGTGTGACTTTGGGCACTGGGGAGCATGAGCAGATGTTCTGGTCTGGTGCAAAACCCCCAGTGTTTAGTTCCCAAGCACACGCCTGGGATTTATTTATCGACCCACTGAAGGGAAGAAAGGCAGTGTTGACCTTACCCAGCCCTGTGGCTTGGTAGTGCGATATACTACCACTGGTGCGATATACTACTTGCTTCTTTTACAAAACATTTGATGGAATCAAATGTAGACTAATTTTCAGTATTCTATGCTTATTGGGCTTTTCAATGCTGGTATCTTATAATGGCATGTGTGTTAAAAAAATAATTTGGGTTATCATAAACAACCTTAAATAAGACCATAAAATTTTGTATATACTTTCCCTCAATTTATGATCCTAGCTCACACATGTGTATTTTTAACACTATATATAATATGCATGTTGATTAAATTTGTTATGTGTAATTTTTAGTACCTTTTTATAAGAAAATAGAGTTGATAAATATAAAAACCAGACTTTTCTTGGTTAGATTTATGACTTATTGATCATGCATGTGTGTATAGTAGAAATGATGGCTCAAACTGGAAATGGAAGTTGGGTGTTACTAAAAAGGTCCCAATGCAATGTGAGGTTGAATTGCAATCCCCAAGTTCCTAGAGGGAATTTTCTGTATATTTTGGAAGCCACTCAAAATATAAACTTATAATAAATTCATTAAATCCCTGATTAAAGGTGAAGAAAAGAAAATCCTTTCTCAACCCTGTTTGAAAATGCAAATCAGCAGAAACTTTCCAACAATCCAGTTTTAGCCAAACTGAGAATTCTTAAGCTATGTCAACTTCACATTTTACAAAACTCTTCAACTAAATTTTTTGCCAGAGATGGAGTAGTGTTAAAATGTTGAAAAGGCCAATTATGCTTTTTATTGGAAACTGTAGGATTTAGCAAAGGAGTAATAACCCTACATTTCAGTAGTTGTGGAGGCAACTCATAGAAATGGGTTCATTTCCATCACAGAGGTCAAGCAAGAAATGTCCAAGTAGGTAAAGGGGGTGGAGGCAATTCTACATGAAGTACACTAGTAGCCTTAACAAAGCATGCTAACAAGGTGAACCATATATGATTAGCTCACTCCTTTTGCTTCATGAAGGAAAGTTGCATCCCCACTACCCTCAAGGAGTGCTGGTCTTCAAAAAAATAAATTTTCTATGGTGTGTCCTTATGTCATATCATTAGAGCCATTATATGAATACCACGGCTAGAATTTTCAGTATCTGTTGTAGTTATAGATGAGGCAAGCATTACATATACTCAATGATCACGTGTGGGGATACATTAAATCTACATGTTACTCTTTCAAGAGGCTATTAAGATAGATTTGTGAATAAGGAATAATCCAGGGCCTTTTAAATAAGCAGTATTTTTTATCAGACTGCTCTAATGGACTGAAGCTTCCCTTCTTGCAGAAGATGTTTCTAGATTTACTATGAGTTGCACCTGCAAATCAAGGGGTGATTATGTGGTTCTAGCTTGACAAAGCACCAGCTCATTGTCATGAGAATATATGGAATTTGGATATTATCTTTCGTTATAGATCTGCATACATTGACTATGGTAGGCTCGTAATTTGGCCTCTCATCTGATCTGTCATAACTAGATTTGTTCCTTTATAAACAGTTATCTTAAGTGACGGCTACACATGCCTTGTATGAAAAATACTTATTCAGTCACCAGAATTAAGGCTGGAGATAATGATGTTCAAGAAATTTCTGGGATATTTCTACACATGCAAGGTTCTGCATCAAAGCTGATGGTCGCTCATTTTAACAATTTCTTTAATTATGATTCTTTTGTTTAATTAATGGCTTTTCTGTGTTCTTCTTTTGACCATCAGCTACTCAGCAATTACCTTTCAGCCCCATGTTGTTTTAGTCTCTTCTATTCCAATATCAGTTTGAACCATCATTTCAGTTGCACTGCATTTGTATGAAGTTAAAGAATTACTGTTCTATAATTATTTGAACTCTGTTTGAAATGAACATATGTATTTGCCTTTTTTTGTTTCAAGGAAATGAATATGATTTGTTCTTAATCTAGGTTAAAGCAAGAATTATTCCTAAGTAAAGTGAAAGTGGACAAAGTGACGAGTGAAAGTAGTGTGTCAATGGATGTGACATGACACTTTCTTCCTTTGTCTGTGGTGAAACTAAGTAAATTAATGTTCAAGGTGAAACTTCATGTACAATTTCTTTGGACACTAAAGGGCTGTTAGCAGTCCCCCCTTCACGTACGATGCTTCACAATGTGTTTGGAACTTATTTAGTATATAACTCAGGATTATATCACAATTATATATCTATAAATAAATATTGCTATTCTGAATCCATCATATGGCTAGGAACATGTTTGTTTAGCTATACAGATCTGTTAATAATGTAAATAAATGTATATAAATGTTCTGTCTTATTTTAAATTCACATCCACTCTTTCGGAGGGATGTTTTTGTGATATCTGTCAAACTTGAGATGGGGAGAAAATGTTTGTTTCCAATTAAGTTATGACTTTGTGTATAAAAGTGGCATTTGTGCTTTTCGTTACTCATTTAACCATTCTTCATGACCAATTAAATGTAGAAACTTGTGGGATTGTCTAATTTTGCGAGATTTTTTCCAGAGTCAGATTCAGAGGTGTTGAAACTATATATTAGCATGTCAATATTTATTTTATTTTTTGTGATTAAGTGTTTTGTAAGTTGGAAAGAATTTTTTAAAAAGTAACTTATGCTGGTGTTCTGTTTATTGCCAAATACTCATGAATGTTCCATTTGTAAACTGTCACTTTTTCATGCTCAACTCTTACAAAGTTGTTTTCTAATCTCATAGAGAGAATTGTTATTGAATTATGTTTCCAAAAAACTGCATTTTTATAATTACTGCAAATAAATTTTACATTTTAGTTAGACAATCTTTTGAAAACATTGTGTTTGTTTTGTCATTTCCCCCCTTTTATTTTTACCTCAAACATATGTTTTATGCTGTGATGGGTTTTCATTTAGAATGTGTGCTGAAAATCAAATATTTTAACCTAAATATAAATACTTCAGTTTTTTGTTAATCTTTTTTGAAAGGTTCTTGTGATATTACTTCAAACTAAATTATTTCAAATAAGTAGTATACCGTTTAGTTTGATAAATACTCAGTAGTAAATTTAAAAATAACCAAAAAAAAGTTTTAAAAATTTTATGAAAAGAATGATTTTTTACTAGTCGAGTATTTATATTTTGGTTTTTGTCATTTGGTTTATAAAACATTTCAAAATATCATTATAAATCTTATGTTTCGAATGCCACTGTTATAATTTGGCACTGGCGGAATAAAATAAAAATAAGTGAAATATGAAAGTGTTTTGCATATTAAGTAGTTATGTAGAATTTCTTTTAATTGCAAATGTTTTTATTCCTTGTTCTTTTCAAAAGAAAATTGCTTGTAAAGGAAATTATATATGAACTAAACAAATTTAAAAAGGATTGATTTTTGAAATTATTCATGTGAAGTTCATATAAAAGTTGAATCATATAAAGCAATATGAATGGAAATTTTAGTTGAAGTATAAAGGAGTGTAGTTCAATTAAGCAAGATGTTGTCCAACTTAAGAAAAGTTAAAAAATCCTTAGGGGAAATATAAAAATTTAACATACTTGAGAATGGAAATGTATTTTCAAAACAGTGCCTTAAAAAATAATTCTTGTAAAGCTTAAAATACAGCATGAAGAAGCTTTAGCATTTTAACATAAAACAAGATTTTGGGTTATCTTGAAGTATTTTAGTTGAACAAAGAAGGATTTTCAGAATTTGTGTTAAAATAAGTCATTGATCAATAAATGTGAAGTCTTATTCCTTTTTAGTTTTAATAAGAATATAATATTAATAACTGTTTACTTATCTCTTTCAATTATACTAAGCAATGCAGCAAACCAAGAATCAAAAATTAATTTGAAATAAGTTCTTCATTATGGGGGAAATATTTTGCATGAGCATGATGTTTTAAAAGTACAAAAAAAGAAAAAGATGCTGTTGTCTTTCCTATAAGTTACTAATGTCCTTGCATTTGAACATGCCATTACTTTTGGAGTCTTAAAAATACGAGAAGTCTTACCTATCTCCATAAAATATAATCTAATGTAATGAATGAACAGAGTGAGATTATCTGTATCCATGAGCCCATTGCAGCATAATTGAGAAATTCATCTGTATTTATATGTGTCATCTCATCTGTAAAGTTGAAGGAGGCATATTTTGAAGGTGAATGGGCTCGCCTCTCATTAACACATATAGAAACTGGTTCGTATTTTAACATGAATGTGCAAAGCAATGTCATTTCTTCGGGTCGCTCTGGTTCTCCGATGAATGTATTGTAAATTGTTTTGTAAATCTGTATAGGCATTGTACCTTAAATATCCATTTTCATTGACATAGTAGTGATGCAATCTGGACACTTAGAACATGGTTTTTAAATTGTGTGTAAACTTGTTCAGTTTTGAATGCTATCTCTAGAGTGCAAGGTTATACTGGCTTGCTTGAAACTAGTGTGTTAACTTCAACAGTGCAGCTCATATATTGTACATTTTGTATTTTTGTATGTATTGTAAATAATGGAAGAAAATGTTTTTTGATATTCTCATAGCACTGACAAAATCCCTGTTAAGTGTTGTACATAGAAACTGTCTATTTCTTTTTTAAAGATTAATTAACTAGATTTAGTGATATTGTACACTTGACAAGATTTGTGATACTTAAGAAGAAAATCCTCAATATTGCCATGTTTTTGTAGCCATTCTCAAATAAAAGAAAATTGTACATCTCTCAATCATTTCTTCTGTATTTTGCAACAGGTTAAAGGTGCTACATATTTCATTTGTCTCTCTTGATAGTGTAGAAGTTACCTGTCTGTTCTATTTTATATAAATGTGTTTTTAGCCTCTAGTGGTGTTTGATTGCACTTGATTTTTGTTCGGGGGGGGGGGGGTAAGAATTAAAATTAAATTCCATGATGCTTTTGTTGTAAAAAGAATCTTAATATTTTAATTTATGTTGACCTGAGCCTGATATAAATATTTTAACATATTTTCTTTCAACTGTAATAAATTGTGTGTAATGACATGTTTTGTATAAAAAATATTTTTTTTATACCAAATGTAAATTGATGCATTTTTAAAGAATTATAACCTTGTTTCTTTAATTAGTTTCATTGAAGTATATAACTATACATGCACAATACTTCTGTTTATTTTATTTATTTTTTTTGTACAAAAGGTGAACGATCATAATTGCCATAATTGATCATGCATAAAATCACAATGTCCCCCTCCCCAACCCATTTCTGAGTGTAATTTATGGCCCCTCATGCATCCCTCCTCCCTCCTTTTAACACCTCTTTATTTGATATAACTATATTTTCTTTAAAATACTACAATTTCTTGAACGTATTTGTCAATTGGAAGTATTCATCAAGTTGGGATGAGTTCTAAAATTTGTCTTGGTCTTAATTTTGATTTTAAATCTTCTAAAAATCTGACAAGATTTTTTGTGTGTGTGTCTGATTTTGTATGGAAGGAGACATGTTTTTAGAATTTTATGATAATCTTATTTTATTTAATAGCTGGTCAATTTCATTTATTATAAGTGAAGTTACTGATTTTAATTTTCTGCTAGGTTATTAAATTTTATTTCTCTCCCCTGAAAAAGTTCAGACTTACTAAACTATAAAGAACATCTCATTTTAACCATGCATAAATAATGGGAAATACGCTATTTTTTGAAAAAGATGTAAAGATACAAGACTTGCCTTTTTACTGATGTCTACTTGAAGAAGCCCTTTTCCTCATTTATTTATATCATCGCATTTAATTTGATGTTTTGTGCAACCCATGTTCTTAGTGTATTAAATCTGGATTTGATAACTAGTAAAGACTATTTTTTTATGTATTTTTCCTCCTGCAAAAAGTATGTAAGCAGTAAAAGTACATTTATCTCGTTAAATATTAATTCCTATGCTTTATCATAGAACTTGAGAACTTCTCCATTTTTTAATACAGTCATCATAGTTTTTAAAATTCTCACAAAGCTAAGAAATTATAATCTTGTGAAGAGAGGTATAGCTAAATAATCTTGCTCTATGTGAATTTGTTGTTGACTTTTCCAAAGATCCATTGTGAATAATTCCAACTTAAGTGTTGATGTACTGACGCCATTGTGAAGCATCTTAACTGCAAAATGTCTTCGTGAAGGACCTAAGACTGAGATCCCGTTCTAGGCATCCTATGTTGGCCTCATTGCATGTTGTATGAGCAACTTTGCATTTTTTGAGGTTGTGTATAATATGTTTTGTATTTACTTACAAAAAATGGAAAAATATGCTGATTGTATCATTGTAAATAGCACTATAGATTTCGCATGCAATTAAAACCATCAGTTTGATTGAAATAAGTTGTCTTTCGTTATTTATTATTTTATTCATTAGATTTAATTTTTTTATCCCATTTTGTAAAAGGTGTAGATTTTTTAATAAAATGTATGTATTCTATCTATAAAACAGTATCAAATCTTCTCAAAAAAACATCAAATTTATCTGGAACAAGATAGGGTGGAATCAAATGTTCAATGTAAATACACACGTTTGAATACTCCAAATTATACATTTCTTTGGTTCAATTAAATGTTTGAGAAACATCATGATACTGGACATTTAAAATGGTGTACATCTTTTGAGATCTCTGTACACCTAATTTTGCTTTCACATAATAGATACATTCTCGAAGGATACTTTTAAAAATATAAAAATTGCATCTATAGATAACAAAACTGGTTCCAGTCCTAAGAAATCAAAAGTAATACAATAAACCATTAGATTTTACATGTGCTGCGAGTTGGCCATTCCATTCCTAACATGTCCCACAGTGTGGCGCAATGGAGTTGTATGAGTAACACTAAAAGACTTAATGAAAACTTTAAAAAAAATTTGAAAAGATAACTATTTTTTACAATTTTATTGAAGTGGAGTTGTCTCAGACAAAACCCTCAAAATTTAGATCAAAATCTGCTTGTGGATAAATTTTTCTTCAACTTGAACAGAGTAATATAAGTCTCACTCACAAAACTGGCTAATTAATGTGCACCTATAATAACCTAATTTTGTTAGCATCTGTAAAATCTAATCTAAGTGTAGATTACTTAATAAAAAAAGTAATAATTCAAAAGCCACATTAAGTAGATACTGAGCGTTTAATAATTATTTTGAATTAAATGATTCGAGTTACTCATTTTTATTTTATACCTGACCTAATTGAACTTGTAAAAAGTTCAATCAACAATAAAACCCAAGTTTGCACTTTTGCCTTTTTAAATTTCAACTACATCGACTTGCATTAAAAAATGTGCTATTTATGTAAAAATCCCATAAGCTGATAAATAATATTTTTTCAATTTTCCATATTTGTTTGTTGGAAGTGGCATGCATAATTTTTTTTCTCAAATAATGGCAGTCTTCTCAAAAAGGTTGGCCACTCCTGTGTTAAGATCTTAAAACATTTTATTTCATGAAGATTATACATACATCATATAAAGTAAATTATCATTCGAGAAGGGAAAAAAACTAAGCAAAATAATGAGTTACACAAAAATATTTTATTTGGTGTCTTTTTTTTTTTGTACAAGAAATGCATAAGACTGCAATGTTTCTGTTATCACTAGAAATGTCTTTGTTATCGTCCTAATGCTCCTTTGGTGAAACGTTTCAGCCATATCAAAGCAATTATTACAGGATGCTTCCTGGGGCAATGTATCATGCATGAATTTTATTTTTATTAAATTTTAAAACATTAGAAAGTTACATTTTACTAAGAACACCCAATTCAAAGTGTGGACAAAATTTCATAGAGATTTTAAGATTTGTGGAATCTTCACAAGTGAAAATTGCATTATATTTTTCTGTAATATTGCAGTTATAAAAATTAAAATAAAGCAAAATTTTCTTAGAATTTGAATTGATAGTGTTAAACCAAAATAGGTAAAAGTAGTACCTTTAGAAACAGAATTGGTTGTTTGTTTTTCATGTCTTAGAGAATCGGTTATATTTTTTAAATTTACAAATTGTTTTTTGATTGAGGTAAAGGTTTAAGTTTTCACTTATTCTTTACAAAATATCGCAACCAAATTAATATTAAAACATAACACTGATTAAAATTTTAGTGTTTTAATTTTTAAGAGATATTAAGTTTATACAGTTATTACTTATGTGGGATATGGAGCAACAAAGGCAATTATCCCCTAAAGTTTATATTGAGTACAGATTAATGCAGCATAATAAACACGTTCGAATTACTTTTCGCAGATATCGACGAAAAGGAAAATTTATAAATGAAAGGGTGGTGCATATTGAAAGTATTAAAAAATATTTTGGAAAAAAAAAATTGTTCAACAGAAAAGTTTTTGAAATCAAAACTTTTAATGATTATTAGCTTGTTGTTTAATTCCAGAATTTTGTGGAATATTTTTAAAAACAAGCTCACACAAACTCACATTTAAAAAAAATTGTATGTAGTATTCTCACAATTCGATAAAAACAAACTTTTAAGGTTGTCAAGATTTGCAATTACAAAATCCAAGACTTCAGAAACCTTAAACAAATCCTCATCATGAGTTTTTATTACCGACAGGGGATGCTCAGAAACAGGTTGCTGAATTTGTTTCAACCATAGACAATCGACGAAAAGTACTTGTAATTGGAAGAAAAAATTGAGACCAAATCCATTACATATAGAAATTTCAAAATGGAAGAGATTGAAGATTTTACGCGAAGCGCTTTTACTTTTAAGTGCAATTAGCGCCTTACCATTAAAATGGATCCCTGGTGGGATGGTGTCAATGTATATTTTCTGACCTTTAGTGTCCCATCTCGTGATTAAATCATTAAACTATGTGGGTACTTCACAGTTGCCTGGATACAGTCATGACGGCACATTTCTCCTATTCTACGTCTTACATATTTTCGACAATCAACCGAATAACGGTATCTTAGTTTCATCCCTTTATATTACTTGTGACCACTAATCATTTGTCCAATTTGTGTTCCTTTGCTCACTGTAGTCTTTTTTTTTTAGCACTGCTGCAAATTGAGAAGACTTTTTTCGTGGATTTTCTACCTCTTAGTCAAACATCTGCTAATCTTCTCCTTGATACCGATAGAAACACCAGCATGATTCAGATAACTGCGAATGACATTCTTTCATCTTGGAGATGTAGTATTTTTGTTTTGTCATCAGCATATGTGGTACACATTTTTCGTCCCTTTCCGGCTTTGTTTTTTGATAAATTTGAAAGTTTTGTTTCAGATGTCAGGAGGCAGTCTCCAGATGTAGTCACTGAACCACCTACCTCTCTTGCAGTTTAAACATAGAAAAGACCACTTTCTCGTCACATCTCTTTCTAGGTGTCCAATCTACTCTTTTATTTGATGTCATTACTCCTTGACTAAATATCATTGTTGTCCTGACCTCAATCCTATCGAAAACTTGTGGCATTGTTTGTAAGCTTTTGTCTGAATGAGGTACCCATGAAATAAAAAGGAACTATTTGAGGATATAATTGCTTCCTGACATCATGTAATAAGGAAGAAAGAGCTTAAAACTATTTTCAGCTCAATGAAATATCGATGTAAAGCTATTATAAAAAATAAAGGATTCCCCATCTAAGCACTGATAACTAACTCATTGCTGTCAACAGTATCTAATGCATATCGATAATTATTGCAGCATAACTTTTTTTTGCGTTACAAATATTTAAATTTTGTTTTTGTATTGAATTTACAATTACTTTCTCTTCAAAATGATGTAAAAGACTTTTCATTTTGTGCAATACAACATTTTCTATAGAGATGTATAAAAACATAATTTTAAAAAGTGTCCAAATTTTTGGCCACCACTATATGTACACTACTTGCCATTAAAATTGCTACACCAAGATGGCGATACGCTTTACGTAAAGTTTACACAGCAAGAAAATACTGTGATACCATTAGTATCCATTATACCATATATTTTACCATTAAAGTGTGTAATTCAGTTATATTTCATAGAATAACTAGGTATTTCATGAAATAACTAGATAAAGTATATAAAATTATTGAATTCTACGCTTTAGCTAGGTATTCTATAGAATAACGATTACTTGATCGTTAAAGTATGAAATACTGCACTCTCGAAAGTTCTTTGAATCGGTTCTAGCTGCTTTTAGTCAGATTTGAACTCTTTATAGCTGCTTTAGGGACGAATTTTTCCGATTAGGAACAATATAGATGGTCGAATAAAACAATTGTACTCTTGATATGTAAGCGAGAATTAATGTTCATTGGAAAAGTTCCAAATACTGACACAACGCTTCGATCTTTTGCAACAGCTCAAATTTGCGTCACTGGACAAGGATTTAAAAAGAGGTCATGTAAAAGAGTTATGCTCGCAGATATCATTCCTGTAATATTAGTGAAAAGTGTCTGCGATTTGTGTCCTTTGTTGTGAAGTCACGCACATTTAGAACAGTTTAGTTCAGTTCGATTAGATTTTTTTCTCAAACTATCAAAAAAAAAATAGAAAATAAGTATACTTTGTTTTAATTAAATTATTCACTAGAATTACTACTTTTATCGTGTACAATAAAATTAATTATAAAAAAATGATTAATGTGAATCCGTCGCCCCACGAGTAACCTTAGTATCGAGTGCGCGCCTTCTACCTGGTTAATATCGCATTCTGAAGTAACATAAGGGCTAATAGTGACGAACCTCGTGATTTTTAATTACGGTCTAGAGGTTATACAAAAACAACTAGCATCTTTCTCTCCTAATTTCCACACCAGTATGAGGACTTTGAACTACGTGCATCAACCCCCATACACAGCTAGTGACGTATACAGACTACTTTTATGTGGGAATGATTTACATTTTTAAAAAATAGATAAAAGCGCCCATAGCACAAAATCATTATGCTAAAAATTAAAAATCTCTTGGTGTATGGGATAAGTTTGACCCCCTAAAAGCCGCTCTTGTGTACTCCACTGTACATAACTAAAATGTGTCAGGGCCGTGAATAGCCTAGTGGTTAAAGTATCGGACTCCAGACCGGAAGGCCTGGGTTCGAAGCCCGATGCCACCAAATACCCGCCGAGTACACACGGAGAACGTGCTCGTTAAATCAGTGGGTCCGAATGGTGTCGCCATCTATCGTGTTATGTGAACAAAATCGTACTGTCACCTTCATGGGGGCTCAAAGCTTAAGCTAACGACAGGCGTAGATCTAGCCCGTTGCCCTGATGAATTTCGTGGACCTCGATCTGACTACGTCAGATAGGTGGCATAAGTAACAATAAGGTGTGTCTAGATTTGTTTATACGCTTATTTCTTATGCTAAAACTAAATGAATTTTGTTAAAATATTACATATAAATTCATTACAATACAACAACTACATAAGATGTTCATTCAAGTTGGGGGATTGCTTTAAATTTAAAAATGTATATAAGACTAATTTTTAAGTGTTTCATTTGATTACTTTTCCCCCCTGGAATTGTAAGTCTGCATCATGTGTGTGTATTTTCCTCAACAGATGAGCCTTTTCATAATTTTTTTTAAGTACGGTTCAAGAAATATTAAGTACTTCCCATTTCTCCTTTGCTATTTTCTTAGGTTTATCTGGCAGTTTTGTGCTTGCAAAGAGTTCTGTTCAGTAGATCTCTCAAATGAGTAATTGTCCGCTGGTGAAACGTCAGAGACTTCAAAGGACAATAGATACAATACATGCATGTGTCAGTTTTCATCTTTAAAAAAAATACAAAGGTTTTAAAATACACATATGACTGATGGATTTGTCAGTGAAGTTTCATTCTTTGAAAATAATTGGGATAAAGAAACAGAATTTCTTTCGTAAATATAGAGATAACATTTTCTTCTGATCAATGATGTCTTGATATTTCTTGACCCTAAAACAAAAGTAGGCCCCATCTGTGATCCTTTTAAGTCGACAGTATATAGCATACATTGTCGAATACTCATACGAATGGTAATCCATAACTGATGAATGTGCGTAAGTTATCTCACAAAGCCTGGGCTCAAACCGACTGCTGCCCAGAGACGTCTTAAGGCATGGGCCAACTGGGCTCGGGCCCAGGGCCTCCCACTCGGTGGGGGCCTCTTTTCGTTCTCGACTCTGTCTTAATAAGATCATGACCCAGATAATTTTAATGGTCAAATATTATTTTTGTACATATTCTCCGAAAGACAGGGAATTTCAAACTGCATGCCAACAGGCAAAAGTGGTAAGACCTGTATTATTATGTGATGACCGTTGTTTCATGTCTAGGCCTAGGCTTAATACCATAAACAATCATTCAATTCATTTAGTCGAAATGTGGCCATCGGTCGAGCCGGTTTGTGCCTAGGTTCTTCAGATTGTGAATCGTGCACATTTATTAGTTTCAAATTACCGTTACGAGTATTTGACAATGTATGTTATGTACTGTCTACTTTTCAAGATCTCAGGTAGGGCCTGCTTTTGCGTAGGGGCCCAGGATCTCAAGAATTCTCTGGGTCCAAGGCCTCCAAGAGTCTTAAGACGTCCCTGCCGTTGCCTTTCGAATAAATGAGTAATGATGAAGTATGGAGGTAGGCAGGGACGTCTTAAGGACCTCTCGAGGCCCTGGTCCCCAACACATATTTAGGCCTGACCTATGACCCTTAAAAGTAAATAATACATAGCCCACGTGTTGCCAAATACTCGCACAAACAATAACCGGAAACAAATGTGCATGACTTATTACCGCACAAGCCGGTTTAATCGACTGCCTTTTTTACTGAATGAGTAATAATGGTGTGTAGTGGTAGGCACTAGCGTAGTTAGTTCTGAATGGGCCCTGTATCAAAATTCCTTCGGGGCCCATTTTCAGATATGGGAACCCTGTTAGTGGGACTGTAGATACACATGCTGGGGCCCCTGTAGCTTGGGAGCTCCATATCATTGATACGGCGGTAGCTACGCCTCTGATGGTAGGCCTAGGCTTATACATGGACGACGGTCATCACATTTTGCCAGCTGATATGTAGTCCGAAATTTCCAGTTTTTAGGAGAATACAACCAGGAATAACATTTGACTGTTGAAATTACTACTAAGGCTATGAACCCAGTTGGGTCGTGCCTCAACCCACTTTATCCCAATTTATGTATTTTATTCAAATTTGAGTAGAATTATATTTTCTAAAGTTTGTTAAACGTAAACAAAGTAACTATAACAAAATTTAAATATTTTATATAAAAAATTTGACTCGTCCTCTCAATAGGACACTGGGATAAAATTTGTACTTGCATGTTTTAGTGTCCTCTTCAATGATGAAGAGCTATTTCCGAGTATTAAATTTTACTTTATTTGAATAATACTTTCTTGTTTACAAAATATTTCATTTTTCAATTACATTTCACTCTGATTTAGGTGGAAAGGTCCAAAGTGTTTTGTCACAGTATGTTTTTGATTTTCCTTTGAAACACTCTCTTTGACAACGACGTTGTTTTTCTTGCTTTAGTAAAAAAATGCCAGCACTATATTTACGGATGTCTTCTTTTGCATAAGAAGGTACAGTCGAAATTCTAAATCTACTTCTCGTTCTTATCACAGTTTTTTTTTTTTATAGATAAGACTGTTGTTACAGCTTTTCGGAACTCCTTCAAGTTTAGGGTTTCATCTTTGTTGACAGTTTTGTGAATTATCCAGGCGTTTACCATAGCCATATCTAGTGAACTTATAAAAAGTGGCCCGTATCAGTTTTCCCCCCACTAATTTTAATAGAATAAAGTCCAGTCGTGGTGATCTACATCACCCATATGCTTGTTGTAGGAATTTATGAAGCTTGGTATTTTCACGATAAAAGAATGGTTCTAAAGTGCTGAAATTTCTAGCAACAGTTACAGTATTATTATCATTCCATGGCACGAGGAAAATCGAAGAGTTCTCGTCAAATGCAAAACCAGACGTTCCTCTTTGTTTCTTTAGCACAGACTTACTTCTAAAGGGAACTCGCGGTTTATCCGATTTTCTCGTATGGTTCCTGTAGCCCGAAAACCCTGTTCACCAAGACTTTTCAAAACATCAATGCTAGTAAAAAAGCTTTTAAAATATAAAGAGTAACTTGAAGGGTTCTCAAAATTCTCCGTTAGTTTCATCACAACCCGAGTACTAAGAGGAGTATGATTTCTTGCATCAGATTCTTTACCGCAATAGAGAGAAAAATAGTAGCAATATCCCTCGCTTCCACAGAGAGCCCAAAGTTTATATCCAAAATGTATTAGCTTGCCTCGGATAAACTGTTTCATACTATTCCTACCTTAATACATGATGATCATTTCATTAATGCTTATATTTGCAGAGGAATGTCCAAATTTCATAAAATTATTATTGAGTATGGAAAACAAAAGTTTGACTTTGAAGGATCGATCCTGGGCATGCTGACTTATAGTTCCATTACCCACAAAGTGTAAATAAGATTTCAACTTTTGGAAGCGATTTCGTGACATGATGTTTTTCACAAGGGTAATGCCAAAGTCTTTAGCATCTGACCAACAATCACGTTTACAGGTATTTGAATGATAACCAGTTAGAAGCAAAATTCCTATAAAAACATATATTTCGTCAGCAATGGTTAAGAAATCGTGTTAGTTTTTTACCTATGCTTTATATCGCATTTTTTCTGTTGCAGTGAGATCGTAAACTTCACTGGAATAAAACTGCTCAAAAAGCTCTGTTGGAGTTTTATCTTTCAATGCAGTTTCCATCTGCTTGAGCAAGTCACTTGCAGTTCATTCGGCCAGCGTTTCCCATTTTGTATTAATGCGGTGATTTATTCTTTATCCAAAATGACTGCTGTCTTTTAGTTTTTTTTCTGCTCTTCGTTGTCGAACAACTAGAGCTGGTGGATGGTTCAAGCTGGAAACTATTTCCAGTTCAAACCTCCGAACACCCAGGAACATCGTTTACAATAATCTCACCAATATTTACTTCATTCTCATCCCCTTCGTCAGTTAGTTCACTGGCATCTGGAGATAACACAGCAAATTCAACATCGCTCTCATCTGAATCTAAGCTATTTAATAATTGTAATGCTTCTTTAACTTCAGAAACCTTTGCACTGACATAACTAAGCTGGGGTGAAACACTAGAAGGGAAATTATTTTCTTTTACTCTTTGTTATAAAGAGAGGAAGATGGCATCAATTGCATGCATATCGTCCCACCGTCCTATTTAGAGCACAGTTAAAAAATTTTTTTCTAAAACTTACCAAAGAACAATATCACTCTAACCACCGGAATCAAAGAAAGAGTACTATCACATAAAAAAATGCCCAGCCAAGTGTCCAAAGTAAACTGAAAAATTTCTGCAACCTTAAAGAGATGATACAAACAACAAATGCGATGAATAAGTAAAATATTCAGAAGCAGGAGCAGGGGGTGAGACACAAAACTTACACTGGAAGAAGCTAATACATATTCTTACATGTTCCAACAGTCAAACTATTCGCAACATACTAATAATGATTTCCACATGATATTTTTTCAGCTGTCCTCCGAATAGGGCAATGGGATAAAATGGGTTAAGATGTCCCTGCTCCTGATAGTATAACAAATTGATTTTAATTGTGTCTTATATTTTCTTATACTTTTAATTTTACATTATAAGAGAAACCTATGACAATCATCAAATCTTAATTGAAACTTTCTTTGTATTCTGGAAACCACAAGTTTGGATATCTTTTTGTCGAGAGTAACTAGATCCTTACCCACATTTCATTATGAATTACTTTAGCAGCTACAGAATTTTTTTTTAGAATGTATTCTAGTATTCATGCTTTTTATATACCGTATTGTATAACAAACAAGTTCAACACAACAAAATTTGAGTTTTTAGCATTTATTATATAACTTAAGTAAGAAATATACTTTACATAAAAGAAAAACTCTATTAATTATATTGCCACTCAAAATCAAGCACTTCTAAATGCACTTTTTAATCTGAATCTAGGACACATAGGAAGCTAGGACATGTTACTCTTCCACATGTGACTGTTACATTTCATTCTCTATATTTTATGTATATCGAATAACATGACGATAAAATATTTTACTATTATACTGAAGAAAACATATATACAGCTAAATAACATCTTAAAACATTGACACACATTAAAAAGATCAAATTGCACAGATGATTATTTTTTAAATCACTGGGTTTTACAAGTTCATTAAATATGTCACAAATAAGAGATCCCTACATTTTAAACTTAAACAAATACATCAAAAGCTTGTTGACTTTAAATAATGCATATCACGATATCTCAATTTTTGTAACAATATTTCAAGCAGGTAAGATTATAAAAATCTACAGTTGTTCAAAATATATTTATATGTTTTAGAACAGGTCCAAACTGAAATACATTAAATCTTTTTTTCTTCAAATTATCTATACAAATTTTTAATACAATTTATGAATGAATATTTTCTCTCAAATAAAAGCAAAATTATTTATTTTAAATTTATTTATAAATTCCATTTTCAATTTGCTCAATACATGCATAAAACAATTAAAAATATATCAAATGTCTAAAAAAAAAGACTTAGAAAGGATATTGATATTTAAAAATGGCACAACAGCCAATTGTTTGTAATAAATTCATATACAGCAGTGTTTTTCATATATTGTATTGAATATTTACTGAAACACACATACAAGAAAGTAAAATTTATAATAAATATTAACTTATAAAGACAATAATTATATACTTTATCTATTAGCAACCAATCTAATTAAAAAATATTTGAATTAATATTAAAATGAAATAAAATTTATCAAAGTTATTTATATAAGCATCCCTTCTAAAAACAACACTATGAGCAAAACTTTTTGGATCACAGAATTGGCAACAAGGGCTTGTATTTTTTAAATCAAATATCATATGAGAAATTTAAAAAAATCTGAAGAAACATTAAAATTAATAATATGTACCCATTTTCGTCATATTAGGAAATAATTTAAATACCCATTTCTGTATAAAAATAGGCAAATTTAAAATAAACAAGCTTTTGCAACAAACTTTACACACAAATACAACTCAAACAATATTTCACATAACTGATAATCTATTGATTGCCAGCAATCATTTTAAAAGTTACTAACTTTATATATTTTACATAAGTTTTAAATCTATTCAAATCGTTCAAAAAATATGAAAACAGCACGTTGAAGAAATAAAGATTTTACACAAAGAAACCTTTTTAAACTGTACACATTTCAGCATGGCACTCATTTTAAATATATTTCTGTACATTATATTCATACGAAAAAATAACTAATAAATATACAAATCAAGTTAACAAATTTAAGAATTATTCATTAAAACACTAATCATACCACTACATTTCTTTCGCAACGTTCTTGTTTGCTAATTATATCATTTGTATATATGACAGTCAAATGATATAAGAATTAATTTTAATCAGTTACCAAAAAGTATATTTTTTATTAATAGTGTCATAAATAATTCTTCAAAATGTCCATTCATATTGAATTTTGATCATCGTATAGAAGAAGTTTGAAATAATTACATAGAAATATATTTTTCAAATTATTTTCTAACAAAAATAACAGTAACCAGAAAACAATTATTTTACACAGTAAACTTTAAACAAAATATTTTCAATACATGCACAAGTTATAAATTTACGCTAAAAATTATTTCCCTTCATAGGGTGAAAGCCATTTTCTTAAAAATAATACTAATTTTAAATAGTGAATACATGAAATTTAGAATTGTTTCTAAAAATAAGCTATTTATATGCAGGATATGCATTTGAGCAGTTTCTTTAATCAAATTAACATATAATCATTTTTTTAAACAAAACAATATCTTTTAAATTTAAAAAATCAACAATTTAAATTTCTTTCTTAAATTTCTCATCAATCATGATACTCGTTTTCTTATGTATTGGAGCAATGTGTATACATAAAAAATTATTTCACTTTCTTAAAAATGTACAAAATGTTATAAGGTCTAATATTAAGAAAGGCTTAGAACTCTAATTTTAAAATGCAAAACAAAGAAAATATAACAAACATATATGCAATGCTGGCTTAGTTTTCATTTTTATTCAAGTCAATCTTACCTTATATGACTACAAAATTTAAATATTATTTTATCTAAAGGAATTTACTTTTAAAAAAACGCGAAAAATATTTTATATAAAATTATTGACACCACATTTGATATTCATTTGATTATTTTGATATGCTTTACTTCATCTTTAATCCAAATCATGCATTAAATTAAAAACAGATATAATAAAAATTAACATTAAATTAAGCAATTTATTTTTAGTAGAATGCAAAACAAACAATACATTAGTTATTTATTATTTACAATAAATTACATATTCTAAAAATGCTTTACTTTAATATTTACTTTTTTTTACATGAGCAATGCAACATACTTTCAGTGCATATTTTATATTATCTGTGTTCAATATTTTTATGTATATATAATTTAATACATGAAATATACATCTCACCATAATCACTTATATATTGAAATACAAGCAAATAAATAATGTACAATGGAAAAAATTGATAGAATACCAGGAAAAATAAATATCCTATTCATACTCTAGATTCTTTCCAAGTTTTTAAGCTATATTTAGGCTAGTTAAATCATTGTAGTAAAAAATATAATATTTTATTTTCATATGATCTAAGCTACAATCAAGATCCAATTGGTTTATTTAAAACCAAAATATTTTTTTAAAAAATTTCTGAGCTATGTGTGTATGTGGGTACCAATAATAATTTTAAGTTTCAAAATAACTGATTTAGGCAACAATTTTTAAAAATACTTTTGCATATAAACAATAAGGTTAAGTCAAGTTTTTAAAGAAAAATCAATTTAGAATTCAGAGATGCAAATTTTGTAGTTGACTAGATTTTCATATGACTTTTGACGCCTCAGGCAATAGTAAGGCCCATACACATATTTTTCTCCAGCAAAAACCTCTATATTTTGAAGGATGCATTTTCTCACAGAGTTAGATATGGAGGATATTGCATACTTTGAAGGCTCTAGTGGGAACACATTTTTACAAACAAATTCGTATGAGGGCACACATAAAAAAAAACAGATTTGATAAACAATCGAATTTGTAAATATAAATAATTGCTTGATATTCTAATTTGATTTTTTTAGTTGAAGCTTCAAACAAATTTTCCATACAATATAAAAATATTTCCTTTTAAACATAAGGAAATTTTGTGCAAAAATTTTTATGCACTACAGAAAACTAATTTGGGAAAATCAGATGATCAAGATATTCATTTGTACATCTTCAGTAACAATTATTTACA
The DNA here is from genome assembly GCA_019973975.1 of Trichonephila clavata. NCBI lineage: Eukaryota > Metazoa > Arthropoda > Arachnida > Araneae > Nephilidae > Trichonephila > Trichonephila clavata. The sequence continues at coordinate 7,629 of BMAO01039390.1, read as the reverse complement.
AACTTATCAACACCTGATTCTCCAAATATATTAGGGTTTCAAATATCTGATCCATCAAATATATCTCATCATTTAGTCCTGGGTTGGAGGTTAATTAACATTGCTTTTCTAATCAAGGGAGACATTCAACATAATTTTCTGGAATAAGACCAGTTCTACCATTGAGACAACCTTCTAGCCAGCCAGGTTCTCTTGACTGTCTCACTGAAAATATAAAGACAATGAAGAAATAAATATGCAGAAAAAAATACAAATTTCATAATGACTTTCAAAATATTAAAAGCAGAATTTAAATAGAAAAATAGAAACTAAGAAATATTTATTTCTCAATAGAATAACAATTTTTTTATTGATGTAAAGATAATCTCACTTAGGAAGTTCATAAGATCTCTTCCTAATTTCATATACGTATATACATCATCGAAACAAAGCATTATGAACACCTCCACATATTTCAATAAACTTGTCTAGATGACGTGGAAGCCACTTGATTAAGAAAGAATGGTATTTAACTACTGCTGGAGATGGTAAGCTATCATTCTTGCACTTTTGCGAGTGAGGAAAAAAGCCAGTTGGTCTAAGCAAATTTTATAGAGGCAGATTTTAATAACTTGAAGACTCGGAACAAGTATCCCCAAAACAGCATGATTGGTTGGTTGTTCATATTATGCTGTTTTTAGTATTTATGCCAAGTGGATAAATAACAGTTAAAGCACAAATAGACACCAGCTGTAAGACATCTACAAGTTACCAAAGATGTCGGAAATTGTCCTGCTTGGAAAAGCAGAATTGACACCAGATAGTGACCCAGCTGACAGTCCAATACAATGCAGGTCCAAATGTAAGTCATTAAGAACAGAGTTCAGCGGTTCAATATGGGGCTGCACAGCAAATGTCCCACTTGCAGAGCTCTGCTGATCAAGCGTTGTATCCAGTTATGCCTAGAGTTGGCACAGAAACATTGAGATTTGACTATAAATAAGTGGAAGAGAGTTTCCTGATTTGATGAATCATGATATCTAATTCATCATGCCAATGGCTGTGTCAGGGTACTCTATCTTTCACAGTCAAACAGTTACTCCCTCCATGTACACAGCCTGGAGATGGTGGTAGTATTATGCTTTGGAGAACATTCTCATGAGTGACTCTGGGATCTTTAGTTCTGGTAGAAGAAACAGTGAAAGTTGTAGACGATCTGAGCATAATTGCAGAACAATGGCACCCTTATATGGCATCTGTTTTCCCAACTGGAAATGTAATCTTCCAGAAGGACAGCATTCCATATCAAAAAGTTAGAATTGAGTTTGAAGAGTTCGAGGAGCATAAAGATAAGTTCTAATTAATATCCTCACCACCTAACTCTGCAGATCTTAATCTGATAGGGCATATTTGGGTTTTTACAGAAAGTAAGCTCAGAGATCAAATATCTTCATCTTGGAATATCTCGACTTTACGTGATTACTACTTAGACAATTGGTACAACCTGACTACTACTAAGAATTTGTGGTATCCATGCCAAGGCAAATTGCAGCTATTTTGCAGGCAGAAAGTGGTGCAACATATTGAGTAGATGTTAATATTGTTTTGCCACTTTGGTGTATATATAAGTGTGTGTGTTGTCTGTTTGGCTTGGGTGTCCTCGGCAAAATTAAAATTCTTAGTACCATTTTGCATCATCAAAGCTCAGGTGCCTCCCTCTAGGGAGGAAACTGGATATCAAAATTATATAGTGGCAATTGGCATTCCACCTGTACAGTGGTGCAATAAAAAGTGATACCAGCTTCCGGGGTATTTTCCTGTATATAATCTGCAGCGGCATATTATTCACAAAGCCATTTTTTTTAGTGCAAAAATAAAAAACATTGCATAATCTGCAGTACCCGTATAATCTGCGGCATTTTTTTACAGCGAATAATCCAAAATATATGCTGCTGGTAATGTGGTGTCAAATAGAAAAAAAAACACACAATATGATTAAAATTATAAATAATAAATTGTACAGAAAAAATAATTTTTTTGTAAAATTTTTTATGTTGGACATCCATTGTTACCATAATTTCTAAACTTTCGATTTTAATATCTGTTAATTCCGACATCTAAAGGCTGTAATTTCTTTGTCAGTCCTACAGGCATTAGTTGCAGATGCAGACTTCAGGTCAGTTTTAACATTCTCACATGGATGTACTTTATCGAGTCCATAATTAAATGGCTTTGGGTCACATTTTTCAAAATTAGCCTTGTTCTTTTTCCCCCTTCACAGTTGAATATTTGATTCATCAATGCTAAACAATCTTGCAGTTTTCGGATTTCCTACTTCGGAAGCCTTTTTTATAACGTTTAGTTCAAAATCAGTCGTGTAATTTACACGTTTACGCTTCCACAGGATGATATATGAACTTTAAAATTATCAGGACGAAACAACTCAGGTCAAGACAGAATGCAAGATGACTAGCAACTGTAATATCTTTCCAAGGAACTGAATTCGTTCTTGAACGTAATTGGACATAACTGATTGTAGCTGAAATACGTTGGAAAAGCTTTCAGCATCATCTGTTATTTATTTTATAAAACATAAATGGCATTTCTTTCAAAACTTTATTGTACGCGTTTCTGATGGAGAATGTTTTTTATCATATTATCCACAGTGGCGTATAACACACACAAGAAAATTTGAAACTTTTCTTAACTCATAATCCATGGATTATACAGGAAAATATGGTACTAGGTCTGCAATGGTTAATGCCAATCCACAGTCCCAATGGGGAAAAAAAAGAGTGCGTGTAGCTTACAGTGATTTCTCTTATGGGGGGGGGTTATATTCTAAAAAAACACATAGATGTAAAGGCGAAGGTGTAATGTTTATGGTGAAGACTAAAAATCTGTTGGTCTGGGAAGGGGGGGGGGATTGAACCCTCAAACTTTCCCTTTGTTTACACCACTGGTAATATATATATAAACCAAAATTGAATTAAAAAACAATTTTTACTTTTTATCCCACCATGTAAAATATATAGATAATGTTCAATTTATTTTTTAAGCAATCAGTTTTAATATTTAAAATAATCAAAACAGCTGGATATTAGCTAAATGTTCACCTGCCAATAAGATGGACATAAAAAAAAAATAATAGATAAAAATCCAGTATCCACATATGAAGTATTATTATATAGTATTTGAAAATTTAAAGCTCCAACAGAAAAGGCTCAGCCAAGATGTGTTTATTCTTTTCAGTTGAAGAATACAATAGCAGTATCTGTTTAACATTTATAAACATAGGGGGGGATCTTAAGGTTTAAAATAATTTTTCTGCTTATCAGATATTCACTAACAGAAGGGTGATAGCTTATATTTCTTTTCAAGTTAATTTGGTTGATTTTATCATAAAAATGAACTTTACACAATGTATTACCAGCTATGTTACCTGAACACATTGTAAGTCAATAAAACATCAAAATCAAATATTTTTCAATGATTCATTAAAAAAATCTTAATATTTACCAGATATTTTCAGTATATATTAAATAATTTCATGCATACATTATTTTAGAAACTGCTAGCCTTAAGAAAGATTTAGAGAGAAGCTAAAGCTTTTAGCCTTTTTTAAAAATAGTATAAGCTTCATACTTTTTAAAATTTTCATATCCCATTAAATTAAAAAAAAGATATTACAAATTATTAGTAAAAGTGTTTATATTTGTTACTCAACTCTTTAAAAATGCAATTAACACTTAACATCTTTATTCAAAATAATACTTTTTAAAAAATGGCTGAAAATAATTGCTTACCATTATATATTATTTGATTAGGTTCAAAAGACAACTCTGATTCATTTTCTCCAACACACGCATAAAGAGTTCGAACACGTCTAAAAAAAGAAGAGTTTTTTTTGTCTACAAATTGAAAATGAAATAAATATAAAATACAAATTTTTAATTAATAAAATAATTCAAAAGCTACATAAAATCATATAAATATATCAAAGTTTTCTTTATATTTAATTTTGCAACAATTTTTTAAAAAGTCATTATGGATATATTATATTAAAATATTCCAGTCAATTGAAAATCATAACTACTGTTAAGATTAAATTTTTCAGTTCAAAACTATTTTAATTACCTTCCATTTCCAGATGGTACTGAAGATGAAGATGAGGATGATGATGTTGATGGACTAGCAGGAAAACTAAAAAATATCATATATTAAAAAAATACTAATTTGAAATATACTTATAACACAATCAATTTTTTTAAAAAACTAAACAGTAAATCGATATTTAAATATTAAAAAGATTCTTTTATGAAGCAGAAAATAAGGAGACTCTAACATAGAAAAAAATCTTTCAAAATGAAAAATTACTTTAAAAGCATTTAATATGGTAGAATCTCTGCATTAACTATATTTGTGTATAATAACTTATGAAATTTGTTAACTTTGTGTATAATAACTAATGTATTATAACTTATGAAATTAGATCACAATATACAGCAATAATACTAGTGAAAAAAAAATTACTTCTTTACAAAGTGCAATTTAGCATGAAAGATCAGTATGCAATGGAAACTACAGACGCATTTTAATACTTTTTGAAAAATTTTACAATTAAGGGCTGCCAATGTAAGAGAATGTAATCATATAAATGACAGACAAAAAAAAAAAAAAAAAAAAAAAAAAAAAAATGCAAACATGTACAGAAGAAATACAAAATTAAATTCTTAAGTACATTTTTAATGTGATCTATCTGTTGTTTGCTATATGCATAAATTCTTAATTAAATTAATCATCTGCAAAAAGTTGTACAGTTATAAATAAGATGCAGACCGTGTATTATTATTTTAAAATGTCAAATTTCAGCTTTCAGAAAGGCATAGTTATTGATGCTCTTTTCATTGAGGCTTCATAAGAGTGAATTAACTGAAGTCATAATAGGGGCAAGGAAAACTAAGTCTAAAATTATGGGCAAATATAAATAAAACAACTGTGTTACCAAAATATGGATACAAAACAGGGGAAAGAAAGTTGTAAGGGAACAGAAAGGAATGTTATGCATTATTTGCCAAAAATGTAAATCTATAGCTGAGCTACTAATAACAGTTTTAAACATAAGCCAAGAAGCTCAAGCAGAAAAATTCATAGTTTAGAATTTTATGGCCATGTTGCTAAGTGCAAATCCCTCACTATTGGCATCAGTACCAAACAACACAGACAGTTATACAAAGAGCCTTTGAATGGAACTTCCATGACTGGAAAAAGATGTAATTTGGTCAGACAGATTATATTTCATTTTGTTCTCCTTCACAGGAAGAGTTTATATTCAATGATGCCCCACAGAGAGAGAGAGAGAGAAGCATTCCATTCTGACTGCTTGTTTTATCCATTAAAGTATGAGGTTGAATCTTTGGTCGAAAAGAGAGTGCTATAGCTTGTCATTTTTTGGGATCAATAAATAGCCATTCTGAAGTGTTGAATAACAGCTTAAGCTATTTGAACATATTCCAGGATCATATTGATCAAAGTGTGCAAATGATCTTTCCTGGTGATCACTTCTTGTTTTAAGTGTAAAACACTTGTACTTCCTATCTATACAGAAAAATGCATCATAAATTAGTTTAATGAACATGAGGATAAATAAAACAGTTGAACTTCAGTCATCAGAACTTACTATTTAAGACCTGAATGGAAATAACTAGAGTGAAAAGTGAGAGGACAATTTCACCACTAGCAAGATTGAAAGATATTTTACAAGAGAAATAATATGAAATATTGCTATCTTACACCAGAGATCTATATACATCTATTCTACATTTAAAAATCACAATGTTCCAGGTGGACCAACAGAAACTTAATAAAAATAATAATTCAGATTTGAAAAATTCCCATTTTATGTTGTTTACCACCAATAAATATTAATAATATATACTTACACACTGTTTTGTCTAACTCCACTCAGTAAATAATCCCTTGAACCTGAAATATGAATGAATTTAATAATATTTGATTTATACATTCAAATCTATATGAAAATAATATGCACGTAGCATACAATAATAATAATAAAAAAAACGTTTACATATTCACTAAAAATAGCAACTAAAAAAATCTTAAGATATTAGTTACATGTTTATTAAAAAATTAGCAATCTTAATGTTTGTGTCAACAATTGTTTAACAATTCAACTATACTATTATTACTTCATGTTGTTAAATTTATAAAGTTGTGAAATGCCAGTAACTATAAAAGCCTTCAATTATCTTATGATATAATCAGGATTCGATCCTGAGCACAAGTCATAAAATATGCAACTTCAATAGATTGGATATTACTGTCCCATTGAATTCCAAGTGACAGATATTTATTTTCATAGTACATGCTATGAATACAAACATCCCTAAGGTTTATAATACTTCAAAAGTCTTGGACAATTGGGATCTTTCTCAAGTATAACTCAAAATGCTGAAAATTCTCTTAAGATTCAATATGCCCTACTTTGTTAGGACAGATGGTAACTGAATAAATACAAAGAAATCTAATCTTTACAGAGCATGATAATTTAATAAATTTTTTACTACATGCCAAAGACATAATAAATCAATACAAACCTGCAGAACCATGCCGCTGATGTCCCACGACATCTAGCGTGGTCCTACTACTTCGCCTTGGTTTCTCTGCCCCCATGAGAACAGTCCCTCCCCTGTGACCCTCAGCAGACCGGCTGCCAGTCCGATTAGGTGAGTGCGCTGGGCTGTAGGCAGACTTGTCCATTCTACGATGTTGGGATGGACTTGTCTTTATAGATTGGTTGGAGTGTGTTTGGTGGTGTGCAGTGGGTGGTGTAGTCGAATGGGTAGCCAGTTGGTGGTGGGAAGAACTGGTCCTCACAGGTGGAGACCCATGAGACAAGGGCTGGTGATGGGACGAGCTGGACTTCAGGGAAGACGGTGAAGTGTGTGTTAGCATGTGATGGCTGTTGTTTCCAGAAGTACGAGGTGAGTTAAGGGATTCAGAACTGCTGCTGCTGGATGAGTTGTGATCTAGATATATTAGAATTGAAGTCAATGAAAATTAAGCATAGAGAAGGAGTGAAATGTAAATAAAATTAGCATTGAGAAATGAAAGAAAAAGTTTACAAGGTAATAGAGAGGCACATTTATATATATATATAAAGAATATTGGATGACACATTAGTAAAAAAAAAGGCATCATAACAATAAATATGAAATTTAAAATAGATTAAAGAAAGATGAATTGACAAACAATTTGTTTTAACTAGATTGAAACGTTAATAAATGCTTATGCAAGATTAATATTAGTCCATATTATAGACTAATATGAATTAATCCATCAAGAAATTGATGGATTAATTGATATTAGATTTGTAGTATTCATATACTACAAAACAAATATGAATTAATCCATCTATAATCAAGCATTAAAGGTTTAGCCTAGTTGTAAAAATTAATGTATAAAAATGGTATTTTGAATTTCGTTTTTCAAATTTTAATATTTATAAATTTGAGAATTATTTAGTAATCAGTTTCAAAGGATACCTCAAAATATTTTCTATGAATTTATAAGATGTATTAGCCAGTATCATATAAATCATTGGCATAAAAAACTCTCAACTTCTGTTTT
>BMAO01039389.1:0-11850 GCA_019973975.1 Trichonephila clavata | reverse complement strand
TTTAGAAGACAGCCTTTGTGAAAACGAAGAGAACACCATGCTAGTTTATAGATTTTTAAAGAGTTCATCTCCTTTTCAGGGATGTATTGTAAAGTAGAGGATCAGAAGAATCCTACCTGCAAAGAACCTCATCCTCAGCTAAAAGAGCAGAATGTGTTCCCGAAAGTATCGAAACACTTCAACAGAATGTTGTATATAGAAATGAGGGACGCATGTCTGAAATATTCACCAACAGGTAATTTTCAAAACCAAAAGCAAATTTCAAGTTTCCACTAAAGAGCCTACGGATATAAACGAGAGATTTTCACGCAAGAATATGAAGATATTTCAGAAGTTCGAAAACGGCCAGGAATTAGGTGGGTCGAAACTTAACCTAGATTTAGAAGACAGCCATTTGTGAAAACGAAGAGAGACACCACTGCCAGTTTAAAGATTTTTGAAGAATACATCTCCTTTTTAGGGATGTATTGTTAAGTAGAGGATCAAAAGAATCCTACCTATAAAAGCGCCTCATCCTCCAGCTAAAAAGCAGAATGTGTTCCCGAAAAGTATCGAAACACTTCAACAAGAATGTTGCATATAGAAATGGAGGGACGCATGTCTAAAATATTCACCAACAGGTAAATTTCAAAACCAAAAGCAAATTTCAAGTTTCCACTAAAGAGCCTACGGATATAACGAGAGATTTTCATGCAAGAGTATGAAGATATTTCAGAAGTTCACAGGAACGGCCAGGAATTAGGTGGGTCGAAACTTAACCTAGATTTAGAAGACAGCCTTTGTGAAACGAAGAGAAACACCAGTGCTAGTTTATAGATTTTAAAGAGTTCATCTCCTTTTCAGGGATGTATTGTAAAGTAGAGGATCAGAAGAATCCTACCTAAAAAGCCTCATCCTCTAGCTAAAAGACAGAATGTGTTCCCGAAAGTATCGAAACACTTCAACTAGAATGTTGTATATAGAAACGGAGGGACGCATGTCTGAAATATCACCAACAGGTAAATTTTCAAAAGCCAAAAGCAAATTTCAAGTTTCCACTAAAGAGCCTACGGATATAAACGAGAGATTTTCACGCAAGAGTATGAAGATATTCAGAAGTTCGACAGAAACGGCCAGGAATTAGGTGGGTCGAAACTTAACCTAGATTTAGAAGACAGCCATTGTGAAAACGAAGAGAGACACCAGTGCAGTTTAAAGATTTTTGAAGAACACATATCCTTTTAGGGATGTATTGTACAGTAAAGGATCAAAAGAATCCTACCTATAAAAGCCCTCATCCTCCAGCTAAAAGAGCAGAATGTGTTCCCGAATGTATCGAAACACTTCAACAAGAATGTTGCATATAGAAATGGAGGGACGCATATCTGAAATATTCACCAAATAGTAAATTTTCAAAAACCAAAAGCAAATTTCAAGTTTCCACTAAAGAGCCTACGGATATAAACGAGAGATTTTCATGCAAGAGTATGAAGATATTTCAGAAGTTCACAGGAACGGCCAGGAATTAGGTGGGTCGAAACTTAACCTAGATTTAGAAGACAGCCTTTGTGAAAACGAAGAGAGACACCAGTGCAGTTTAAAGATTTTTGAAGATCACATATCCTTTTCAGGGATGTATTGTAAAGTAGAGGATCAAAGAATCCTACCTGCAAAGAACCTCATCCTCCAGCTAAAAGAGCAGAATGTGTTCCCGAAAGTATCGAAACACTTCAACAAGAATGTTGTATATAGAAATGGAGGGACGCATGTCTGAAATATTCACCAACAGGTAAATTTTCAAAAGCAAAAGCAAATTTCAAGTTTCCACTAAAGAGCCTACGGATATAAACGAGAGATTTTCACGCAAGAGTATGAGATATTTCAGAAGTTCGCAGAAACGGCCAGGAATTAGGTGGGTCGAAACTTAACCTAGATTTAGAAGACAGCCATTGTGAAAACGAAGAGAGACACCAGTGCAGTTTAAAGATTTTTGAAGAATACATCTCCTTTTTAGGGATGTATTGTTAAGTAGAGGATCAAAAGAATCCTACCTATAAAAGCGCCTCATCCTCCAGCTAAAAGAGCAGAATGTGTTCCCGAAAGTATCGAAACACTTCAACAAGAATGTTGTATATAGAAATGGAGGACGCATGTCTGAAATATTCACCAACAGGTAAATTTTCAAAACCAAAAGCAAATTTCAAGTTTCACTAAAGAGCCTACGGATATAAACGAGAGATTTTCACGCAAGAGTATGAAGATATTTCAGAAGTTCGACAGAAACGGCCAGGAATTAGGTGGGTCGAAACTTAACCTAGATTTAGAAGACAGCCATTGTGAAAACGAAGAGAGACACCAGTGCAGTTTAAAGATTTTTGAAGAATACATCTCCTTTTTAGGGATGTATTGTTAAGTAGAGGATCAAAAGAATCCTACCTATAAAAGCGCCTCATCCTCCAGCTAAAAGAGCAGAATGTGTTCCCGAAAGTATCGAAACACTTCAACAAGAATGTTGTATACACAATTGGATGGACGCATGTCTAAATATTCACCAACAGGTAAATTTTCAAAAACCAAAAGCAAATTTCAAGTTTCCACTAAAGAGCCTACGGATATAAACGAGAGATTTTCATGCAAGAGTATGAAGATATTTCAGAAGTTCACAGGAACGGCCAGGAATTAGGTGGGTCGAAACTTAACCTAGATTTAGAAGACAGCCTTTGTGAAAACGAAGAGAAACACCAGTGCTAGTTTATAGATTTTTAAAGAGTTCATCTCCTTTTCAGGGATGTATTGTAAAGTAGAGGATCAAAAGAATCCTACCTGCAAAGAACCTCATCCTCTAGCTAAAAGAGCAGAATGTGTTCCCGAAAGTATCGAAACACTTCAACAAGAATGTTGTATATAGAAATGGAGGGACGCATGTCTGAAATATTCACCAACAGGTAAATTTTCAAAAGCCAAAAGCAAATTTCAAGTTTCCACTAAAGAGCCTACGCATATAAACGAGATATTTTCACGCAAGAGTATGACGATATTTCAGAAGTTCGCAGAAACGGCCAGGAATTAGGTGGGTCGAAACTTAACCTAGATTTAGAAGACAGCCATTGTGAAAACGAAGAGAGACACCAGTGACAGTTTAAAGATTTTTGAAGAATACATCTCCTTTTTAGGGATGTATTGTTAAGTAGAGGATCAAAAGAATCCTACCTATAAAAGCGCCTCATCCTCCAGCTAAAAGAGCAGAATGTGTTCCCGAAAGTATCGAAACACTTCAACAAGAATGTTGTATATAGAAATGGAGGGACGCATGTCTAAAATATTCACCAACAGGTAAATTTTCAAAAACCAAAAGCAAATTTCAAGTTTCCACTAAAGAGCCTACGGATATAAACGAGAGATTTTCATGCAAGAGTATGAAGATATTTCAGAAGTTCACAGGAACGGCCAGGAATTAGGTGGGTCGAAACTTAACCTAGATTTAGAAGACAGCCTTTGTGAAAACGAAGAGAAACACCAGTGCTAGTTTATAGATTTTTAAAGATTTCATCTCCTTTTCAGGGATGTATTGTAAAGTAGAGGATCAAAAGAATCCTACCTATAAAAGCCTCATCCTCCAGCTAAAAGAGCAGAATGTGTTCCCGAAAGTATCGAAACACTTCAACAAGAATGTTGTATATAGAAATGGAGGGACGCATGTCTGAAATATTCACCAACAGGTAAATTTTCAAAAAGCCAAAAGCAAATTTCAAGTTTCCACTAAAGAGCCTACGGATATAAACGAGAGATTTTCATGCAAGAGTATGAAGATATTTCAGAAGTTCGCAGAAACGGCCAGGAATTAGGTGGGTCGAAACTTAACCTAGATTTAGAAGACAGCCATTGTGAAAACGAAGAGAGACACCAGTGCAGTTTAAAGATTTTTGAAGAATACATCTCCTTTTTAGGGATGTATTGTAAGTAGAGGATCAAAAGAATCCTACCTATAAAAGCGCCTCATCCTCCAGCTAAAAGAGCAGAATGTGTTCCCGAAAGTATCGAAACACTTCAACAAGAATGTTGTATATAGAAATGGAGGGACGCATGTCTGAAATATTCACCAACAGGTAAATTTTCAAAACCAAAAGCAAATTTCAAGTTTCCACTAAAGAGCCTACGGATATAAACGAGAGATTTTCACGCAAGAGTATGAAGATATTTCAGAAGTTCGCAGAAACGGCCAGGAATTAGGTGGGTCGAAACTTAACCTAGATTTAGAAGACAGCCATTGTGAAAACGAAGAGAGACACCAGTGCAGTTTAAAGATTTTTAAAGAATCATCTCCTTTTCAGGGATGTATTGTAAAGTAGAGGATCAAAAGAATCCTACCTCAAAGAACCTCATCCTCAGCTAAAAGAGCAGAATGTGTTCCCGAAAGTATCGAAACACTTCAACAAGAATGTTGTATAGAAATGGAGGGACGCATGTCTGAAATATTCACCAACAGGTAAATTTTCAAAAGCCAAAAGCAAATTTCAAGTTTCCACTAAAGAGCCTACGGATATAAACGAGAGATTTTCACGCAAGAGTATGAAGATATTTCAGAAGTTCGACAGAAACGGCCAGGAATTAGGTGGGTCGAAACTTAACCTAGATTTAGAAGACAGCCATTGTGAAAACGAAGAGAGACACCAGTGCAGTTTAAAGATTTTTGAAGAATACATCTCCTTTTTAGGGATGTATTGTAAAGTAGAGGATCAAAAGAATCCTACCTATAAAAGCGCCTCATCCTCCAGCTAAAAGAGCAGAATGTGTTCCCGAAAGTATCGAAACACTTCAACAAGAATGTTGTATAGAAATGGAGGACGCATGTCTGAAATATTCACCAACAGGTAAATTTTCAAAACCAAAAGCAAATTTCAAGTTTCCACTAAAGAGCCTACGGATATAAACGAGAGATTTTCACGCAAGAGTATGAAGATATTTCAGAAGTTCGCAGAAACGGCCAGGAATTAGGTGGGTCGAAACTTAACCTAGATTTAGAAGACAGCCATTGTGAAAACGAAGAGAGACACCAGTGCAGTTTATAGATTTTTAAAGAATTCATCTCCTTTTTAGGGATGTATTGTAAAGTAGAGGATCAAAAGAATCCTACCTATAAAAGCCTCATCCTCCAGCTAAAAGAGCAGAATGTGTTCCCGAAAGTATCGAAACACTTCAACAAGAATGTTGTATATAGAAATGGAGGGACGCATGTCTAAATATTCACCAACAGGTAAATTTTCAAAAACCAAAAGCAAATTTCAAGTTTCCACTAAAGAGCCTACGGATATAAACGAGAGATTTTCACGCAAGAGTATGAAGATATTTCAGAAGTTCGCAGAAACGGCCAGGAATTAGGTGGGTCGAAACTTAACCTAGATTTAGAAGACAGCCTTTGTGAAAACGAAGAGAGACACCAGTGCAGTTTAAAGATTTTTAAAGAATACATCTCCTTTTTAGGGATGTATTGTAAGTAGAGGATCAAAAGAATCCTACCTGAAAAAGCCTCATCCTCCAGCTAAAAGAGCAGAATGTGTTCCCGAAAGTATCGAAACACTTCAACAAGAATGTTGTATATAGAAATGGAGGGACGCATGTCTGAAATATTCACCAACAGGTAAATTTTCAAAAGCCAAAAGCAAATTTCAAGTTTCCACTAAAGAGCCTACGGATATAAACGAGAGATTTTCACGCAAGAGTATGAAGATATTTCAGAAGTTCGCAGAAACGGCCAGGAATTAGGTGGGTCGAAACTTAACCTAGATTTAGAAGACAGCCTTTGTGAAAACGAAGAGAGACACCAGTGCAGTTTAAAGATTTTTGAAGAATACATCTCCTTTTTAGGGATGTATTGTAAGTAGAGGATCAAAAGAATCCTACCTATAAAAGCGCCTCATCCTCCAGCTAAAAGAGCAGAATGTGTTCCCGAAAGTATCGAAACACTTCAACAAGAATGTTGTATAGAAATGGATGGACGCATGTCTGAAATATTCACCAACAGGTAAATTTTCAAAAACCAAAAGCAAATTTCAAGTTTCCACTAAAGAGCCTACGGATATAAACGAGAGATTTTCATGCAAGAGTATGAAGATATTTCAGAAGTTCACAGAAACGGCCAGGAATTAGGTGGGTCGAAACTTAACCTAGATTTAGAAGACAGCCTTTGTGAAAACGAAGAGAAACACCAGTGCTAGTTTATAGATTTTTAAAGAGTTCATCTCCTTTTTAGGGATGTATTGTAAAGTAGAGGATCAAAAGAATCCTACCTGCAAAGAACCTCATCCTCTCAGCTAAAAGAGCAGAATGTGTTCCCGAAAGTATCGAAACACTTCAACAAGAATGTTGTATATAGAAATGGAGGGACGCATGTCTGAAATATTCACCAACAGGTAAATTTTCAAAAGCAAAAGCAAATTTCAAGTTTCCACTAAAGAGCCTACGGATATAAACGAGAGATTTTCACGCAAGAGTATGACGATATTTCAGAAGTTCGAAAAAACGGCCAGGAATTAGGTGGGTCGAAACTTAACCTAGATTTAGAAGACAGCCATTGTGAAAACGAAGAGAGACACCAGTGCAGTTTAAAGATTTTTGAAGAATACATCTCCTTTTTAGGGATGTATTGTTAAGTAGAGGATCAAAAGAATCCTACCTATAAAAGCGCCTCATCCTCCAGCTAAAAGAGCAGAATGTGTTCCCGAAAGTATCGAAACACTTCAACAAGAATGTTGTATACACAATTGGATGGACGCATGTCTAAAATATTCACCAACAGGTAAATTTTCAAAAACCAAAAGCAAATTTCAAGTTTCCACTAAAGAGCCTACGGATATAAACGAGAGATTTTCATGCAAGAGTATGAAGATATTTCAGAAGTTCACAGGAACGGCCAGGAATTAGGTGGGTCGAAACTTAACCTAGATTTAGAAGACAGCCTTTGTGAAAACGAAGAGAAACACCAGTGCTAGTTTATAGATTTTTAAAGAGTTCATCTCCTTTTCAGGGATGTATTGTAAAGTAGAGGATCAGAAGAATCCTACCTGCAAAGAACCTCATCCTCTAGCTAAAAGAGCAGAATGTGTTCCCGAAAGTATCGAAACACTTCAACAAGAATGTTCTATATAGAAATGCAGGGAAGCATGTCTGAAATATTCACCAACAGGTAAATTTTCAAAAGCCAAAAGCAAATTTCAAGTTTCCACTAAAGAGCCTACGCATATAAACGAGAGATTTTCACGCAAGAATATGAAGATATTTCAGAAGTTCGAAAAAACGGCCAGGAATTAGGTGGGTCGAAACTTAACCTAGATTTAGAAGACAGCCATTGTGAAAACGAAGAGAGACACCACTGCCAGTTTAAAGATTTTTGAAGAATACATCTCCTTTTTAGGGATGTATTGTTAAGTAGAGGATCAAAAGAATCCTACCTATAAAAGCGCCTCATCCTCCAGCTAAAAGAGCAGAATGTGTTCCCGAAAGTATCGAAACACTTCAACAAGAATGTTGTATACACAATTGGATGGACGCATGTCTAAAATATTCACCAACAGGTAAATTTTCAAAAACCAAAAGCAAATTTCAAGTTTCCACTAAAGAGCCTACGGATATAAACGAGAGATTTTCATGCAAGAGTATGAAGATATTTCAGAAGTTCACAGGAACGGCCAGGAATTAGGTGGGTCGAAACTTAACCTAGATTTAGAAGACAGCCTTTGTGAAAACGAAGAGAAACACCAGTGCTAGTTTATAGATTTTTAAAGAGTTCATCTCCTTTTCAGGGATGTATTGTAAAGTAGAGGATCAGAAGAATCCTACCTGCAAAGAACCTCATCCTCTAGCTAAAAGAGCAGAATGTGTTCCCGAAAGTATCGAAACACTTCAACAAGAATGTTGTATATAGAAATGGAGGGACGCATGTCTAAAATATTCACCAACAGGTAAATTTTCAAAAGCAAAAGCAAATTTCAAGTTTCCACTACAGAGCCTACGGATATAAACGAGAGATTTTCACGCAAGAGTATGACAATATTTCAGAAGTTCGCAGAAACGGCCAGGAATTAGGTGGGTCGAAACTTAGCCTAGATTTAGAAGACAGCCATTGTGAAAACGAAGAGAGACACCAGTGACAGTTTAAAGATTTTTGAAGAATACATCTCCTTTTTAGGGATGTATTGTTAAGTAGAGGATCAAAAGAATCCTACCTATAAAAGCGCCTCATCCTCCAGCTAAAAGAGCAGAATGTGTTCCCGAAAGTATCGAAACACTTCAACAAGAATGTTGTATACACAATTGGATGGACGCATGTCTAAAATATTCACCAACAGGTAAATTTTCAAAAACCAAAAGCAAATTTCAAGTTTCCACTAAAGAGCCTACGGATATAAACGAGAGATTTTCATGCAAGAGTATGAAGATATTTCAGAAGTTCACAGGAACGGCCAGGAATTAGGTGGGTCGAAACTTAACCTAGATTTAGAAGACAGCCTTTGTGAAAACGAAGAGAAACACCAGTGCTAGTTTATAGATTTTTAAAGAGTTCATCTCCTTTTCAGGGATGTATTGTAAAGTAGAGGATCAGAAGAATCCTACCTGCAAAGAACCTCATCCTCTAGCTAAAAGAGCAGAATGTGTTCCCGAAAGTATCGAAACACTTCAACAAGAATGTTGTATATAGAAATGGAGGGACGCATGTCTGAAATATTCACCAACCGGTAAATTTACAAAAGCCAAAAGCAAATTTCAAGTTTCCACTAAAGAGCCTACGGATATAAACGAGAGATTTTCACGCAAGAGTATGACGATATTTCAGAAGTTCGCAGAAACGGCCAGGAATTAGGTGGGTCGAAACTTAACCTAGATTTAGAAGACAGCCATTGTGAAAACGAAGAGAGACACCAGTGACAGTTTAAAGATTTTTGAAGAATACATCTCCTTTTTAGGGATGTATTGTAAAGTAGAGGATCAGAAGAATCCTACCTGCAAAGAACCTCATCCTCTAGCTAAAAGAGCAGAATGTGTTCCCGAAAGTATCGAAACACTTCAACAAGAATGTTGTATATAGAAATGGAGGGACGCATGTCTAAAATATTCACCAACAGGTAAATTTTCAAAAGACAAAAGCAAATTTCAAGTTTCCACTAAAGAGCCTACGGATATAAACGAGAGATTTTCACGCAAGAGTATGAAGATATTTCAGAAGTTCGAAAAAACGGCCAGGAATTAGGTGGGTCGAAACTTAACCTAGATTTAGAAGACAGCCATTGTGAAAACGAAGAGAGACACCACTGCCAGTTTAAAGATTTTTGAAGAATACATCTCCTTTTTAGGGATGTATTGTTAAGTAGAGGATCAAAAGAATCCTACCTATAAAAGCGCCTCATCCTCCAGCTAAAAGAGCAGAATGTGTTCCCGAAAGTATCGAAACACTTCAACAAGAATGTTGTATACACAATTGGATGGACGCATGTCTAAAATATTCACCAACAGGTAAATTTTCAAAAACCAAAAGCAAATTTCAAGTTTCCACTAAAGAGCCTACGCATATAAACGAGAGATTTTCACGCAAGAATATGAAGATATTTCAGAAGTTCGCAGAAACGGCCAGGAATTAGGTGGGTCGAAACTTAACCTAGATTTAGAAGACAGCCTTTGTGAAAACGAAGAGAAACACCAGTGCTAGTTTATAGATTTTTAAAGAGTTCATCTCCTTTTCAGGGATGTATTGTAAAGTAGAGGATCAAAAGAATCCTACTTGCAAAGCCTCATCCTCAGCTAAAAGAGCAGAATGTGTTCCCGAAAGTATCGAAACACTTCAACAAGAATGTTGTATATAGAAATGGAGGGACGCATGTCTGAAATATTCACCAACAGGTAAATTTTCAAAAGCAAAAGCAAATTTCAAGTTTCCACTAAAGAGCCTACGGATATAAACGAGAGATTTTCACGCAAGAGTATGAAGATATTTCAGAAGTTCGCAGAAACGGCCAGGAATTAGGTGGGTCGAAACTTAACCTAGATTTAGAAGACAGCCATTGTGAAAACGAAGAGAGACACCAGTGACAGTTTAAAGATTTTTGAAGAACACATCTCCTTTTTAGGGATGTATTGTTAAGTAGAGGATCAAAAGAATCCTACCTATAAAAGCGCCTCATCCTCCAGCTAAAAGAGCAGAATGTGTTCCCGAAAGTATCGAAACACTTCAACAAGAATGTTGTATACACAATTGGATGGACGCATGTCTAAAATATTCACCAACAGGTAAATTTTCAAAAACCAAAAGCAAATTTCAAGTTTCCACTAAAGAGCCTACGGATATAAACGAGAGATTTTCATGCAAGAGTATGAAGATATTTCAGAAGTTCACAGGAACGGCCAGGAATTAGGTGGGTCGAAACTTAACCTAGATTTAGAAGACAGCCTTTGTGAAAACGAAGAGAAACACCAGTGCTAGTTTATAGATTTTTAAAGAGTTCATCTCCTTTTCAGGGATGTATTGTAAAGTAGAGGATCAGAAGAATCCTACCTGCAAAGAACCTCATCCTCTAGCTAAAAGAGCAGAATGTGTTCCCGAAAGTATCGAAACACTTCAACAAGAATGTTCTATATAGAAATGGAGGGACGCATGTCTGAAATATTCACCAACAGGTAAATTTTCAAAAGCAAAAGCAAATTTCAAGTTTCCACTAAAGAGCCTACGGATATAAACGAGAGATTTTCACGCAAGAATATGAAGATATTTCAGAAGTTCGAAAAACGGCCAGGAATTAGGTGGGTCGAAACTTAACCTAGATTTAGAAGACAGCCATTGTGAAAACGAAGAGAGACACCAGTGCAGTTTAAAGATTTTTGAAGAATACATCTCCTTTTTAGGGATGTATTGTTAAGTAGAGGATCAAAAGAATCCTACCTATAAAAGCGCCTCATCCTCCAGCTAAAAGAGCAGAATGTGTTCCCGAAAGTATCGAAACACTTCAACAAGAATGTTGTATACACAATTGGATGGACGCATGTCTAAAATATTCACCAACAGGTAAATTTTCAAAAACCAAAAGCAAATTTCAAGTTTCCACTAAAGAGCCTACGGATATAAACGAGAGATTTTCACGCAAGAGTATGACGATATTTCAGAAGTTCGCAGAAACGGCCAGGAATTAGGTGGGTCGAAACTTAACCTAGATTTAGAAGACAGCCTTTGTGAAAACGAAGAGAGAGACCAGTGCTAGTTTATAGATTTTTAAAGAGTTCATCTCCTTTTTAGGGATGTATTGTAAAGTAGAGGATCAAAAGAATCCTACCTGCAAAGAGCCTCATCCTCAGCTAAAAGAGCAGAATGTGTTCCCGAAAGTATCGAAACACTTCAACAAGAATGTTGTATATAGAAATGGAGGGACGCATGTCTGAAATATTCACCAACCGGTAAATTTTCAAAAGCCAAAAGCAAATTTCAAGTTTCCACTAAAGAGCCTACGGATATAAACGAGAGATTTTCACGCAAGAGTATGACGAAATTTCAGAAGTTCGCAGAAACCGCCAGGAATTAGGTGGGTCGAAACTTAACCTAGATTTAGAAGACAGCCATTGTGAAAACGAAGAGAGACACCATGACAGTTTAAGATTTTTGAAGAATACATCTCCTTTTTAGGGATGTATTGTTAAGTAGAGGATCAAAAGAATCCTACCTATAAAAGCGCCTCATCCTCCAGCTAAAAGAGCAGAATGTGTTCCCGAAAGTATCGAAACACTTCAACAAGAATGTTGTATACACAATTGGATGGACGCATGTCTAAAATATTCACCAACAGGTAAATTTTCAAAACCAAAAGCAAATTTCAAGTTTCCACTAAAGAGCCT